>CM032233.1:8137500-8172500 GCA_019009955.1 Riptortus pedestris
AATGTTATAGAACCAATCTTATTGTTATAAAAAACGCAAAGTCGTGTGTGTACTGTCTTGAAAACAATATTTGCTATTTATTTAGAATGATGTAGGTCATGAAGTAACCGCTTATTGTTAATATGACATGAGTAGGTGTAGGGGTTTACTAAAGGCTGAAAACTAAAAATTGCAAATGTCTCGGTTAATATCCAACATGGAGAAAATATGCATGTAACGACAGTTGTAGGCAATTAAATTTTCTTTGAAAGGAAATTTGTTTATTATAGATGATATTTAAATGTAATAAATGCTATCCATGATAATGGTTTAAATTATTCAAAAACGGTTAGTCAAAAAGTGAAGTGGGATAGATTAGGAACACATTTTCATTTACTCTTCAAAACAAAATTTCTATTCTATTGGTCCCCAAAAGTTTTCCTTTAGGATTGGCTATTTTGGAAAAACAATACGTCGGAAAGGGTTAATTGTACACATTGAAGTCTTGCTATAAAAATACCATCATCAGTCAGTCAACAACGAATTCCCGTGTATCCCCGGGTACCTTAGCTATTATACAGGGTGGTCCACGGGAAATGGACGGTTTTGAATCGCTCAGTACTTGGCGGCTGGTGGAGGGGGAAACGCGCCGTCAAGGTCACTCGACTCGCCACCGCCTGTCATTCAGTCGCCATTATGCCGCTGTGGACGAAAAATCATCGCGAGTTTGCTTACGACACTTTTATAAAAAGTAATATATAAAAATAAAAAGTAGTTGAAACTCAACGATTTTTCAGGCGTTATTTTAATATCTTACGCCACGGTGAAATACCGAGTAGGAATACCATTCTAAGGTGGGTAAATTTATTTAGATCCACGGGTTCTTTTATGAAAACAAACCCACCTGGCATCAGAGTGAGAAACGTGGACAGAGTGAGAGAGGCGATTCTGCGCAGTCCCAGCCGTTCTGCTAGACGTCATGCAACTGAAAAATTTAAGAAAGACTTAAAATGTGTGTTCGTGAAAATGGCCGCCATTTAAGTGATGTTATTTTTACAAAATAAAGTAAAGCATTTTTTAAAAATGGCATAAATTCAGCTTTATTTTTGTGTAAATAAAATGTGTCTGTCTTCAAAACTAACAGAGAAATTACTATTTTAAAACCGTCAGTTTCCCGTGGACCACCCTGTATATATAATTTGGAGCGAACCACATTTTCGTAATTTCCGAGGTAGGATCGATGAACATTTTAAGACCTTTTTCGAAAATCCCATCATGAGTACAACCTCAATAGATAAAGTCTCGTAAAGGAAATCTGCTAAGAGTTGCATAGATGCACTTTTGGGAAGTAGACAGGTGAGAGGGGGGGGGCGGAAGTGCGAGAGAGGTTAGCCTCGGAGTAAGAGGCCATGGGCGAGGGCAGGGATATCGGAGCGATCGCTCCATCAATGCACTCACAAGCCAAATACAATACCTACCACAATAGGCCTCTCATGGCCATCAATCACCTACTTGCACCAATTCGCCCTCGTCGACTCGAGACCCACCTAAACTTAGAAAGCCCCTCACGCAGGGGCTCCGTAAACTAAGCAGATTTCCGTCGTGAAATTTAATAATAGATTAACCTACATATTGCTAACACAACACCACCGTGAATATTAAGTGAATAAATGCAAACTTTAATAAGAAATCATTCCTCTTCCGGCGGCAAATGTAAACAAAGAGGTCTGCCAACGTCTCACCAGAAAGAAAAGCAATAATTGAAACATATCAGAATCTAACATATTAATTTTATTGAAAACTATGTAGGTATTATATCTTGTACTGCAATTTATTATGAATCAGAATAATTTTGACCTCAATCAATAAAATTTTAGTCGTCCAAGAATTCAAGAGGGGGGGAAGGTCAAAAGAACATTTATCTTGAATAATAAAGGTTTCTGGAAAACAATAATTGGTATTTAAGCTTCGAATAATGTAGTTTACTACATAAAAGAGTATTGTTTATGTAAGACGAGTAGAAGTGGGGGTTTCCTGAAGGCTAAAAACTGAAAATGCAAATATCTCGTTTAATATTCAGATAGAGAATAAATGTACATAACAATATTTATATAACATTACATTTTCAATAAGATTGATTCTCAATTTCAACTTCAATTTTTAGATCCGACATATAGTAATGGAGATATTTCGAATTTTCAAAATTCTGCCCTCTAAATCCCCCCCCCACCCTTCCCTTGGTCTGATTTCTGCCATTAACGAATTTGATCTTTCTTTTTACATAAAACGTCTATTTAGACCATCCATATTTATGGAGTTTGGTAACGATCAAACAAAAATTGCAACCGCTAGAGCGGTAACAGTCAAATATATATATATATATATATATATATATATATATATATATATATATATATTTTGAACGGACCTCATTTTCGTCATCTACTAGGTAGGATCGATGGATATTTGAAGAAAAATTTCGAAAATTGCATCATGAGAGCGACGTCAATAGCGGATTTCCCTTAAGGGAAATCTACTAAAAGTCCGCATCACATGCATCAAGTATTTGCATTTAACTGAGAGCGTAAAGGTGCAATGAGAATAATATTCGGTATTTAGGCCTTAAATAAAGTGCTTCATATGATAACAGCTTATTGTTAATATGACAAGAGTAAGAGTGGGGTTTACAAAATGCCGAAAACTAAAAAATAAATGCAAATATTTCGGTTAATAACACTGATAAACAAGTCATAGATGTTTACTTTTTCTAATGCAGTTGTTCGTGCTGATAAATCTGAAAACTGTTTTGCTTTATCACGTAGGTTGTTTTTTAATGCAACGCCGAATTTTCCCAATAACGCCGTACGGCCTTTCTTTAAATCTCTCTAGACCCTGTCCTAATTATGTTAGGAAGGTGAGAGCGGTGTCATTTTACTCTGTTAAGCTGTTATATGACATGAAACCAACATTAGATTATTATACAATTTTTTTTTCCAAAACTGAAAATCAAAATTTTCATTTTGATTATTTTGAAAATTGCAGCTCCAAAAAGTTTAAAAAAATTCCTAAGTGCAGGTTGCATTTATATTTAGTATACTAGCTAAGGTACTCGGCGATGCCCGGGAAATCATTGCTGACGGACTAATGATGGTATTTTTATAGCAAGACTTTAATGTGTACAATTCCACTTCCCTCCACGATGTATTGTTTTTTCAAAACAGCCAATCCTAAAGTGTAACTTTCAGGGTTAATAGAATAGAAATTTTAGTTTTGAAGAATATATGAAAATGGGTTCCTAATCTATCCCTCACGACTTTTTGACTCTCGGTTTTTGAATAATTCAAACCATAATCATGGGTAGCATTTATTACAATTAAATATCATCTATAATGAACATATTTCCTGCCGAAAATTAATGCAAGCACATATAGTTTTAGCATAGTTTTATACATAAGATTATATTCGTACTAGCTAAGGTACCCGGCTTCGCCCGGGAATTCATTTGAGGCTGAATGGTGATGGTATTTTTTCGGCAAGACTTTACTTTGCACAATATTTTGACATTTCCCCGTTTCAGTGTTTAGGGTTAGTACCCGTAGTTGGTTTGGAATAGAAAATGAAATATAGCGAATTTTTATTTCAGGCCTCCCTTATAACCCCCACTCCCGTTATAACATAAACATTTTAATATAGGTTATTACCATGTAAGAATTAATGCTAATTTATATATTCTGAGTTGTTCGAATCGGTTCAACCGTTGGTGTCCAATAAAATAGTTGACTCCCGCTTTAGCTTTTAGTGTATACTTCGTTTATAATTTTTTATACAACATAAGTGAATATAACAAAAGTTACTTTAAATAACAAACTAAACAACTTTTGTCATGTGAATATTTGCAGAAAAACCAATAGAAAACAAAATACCGCTATTTTTAATTTCAGGCCTCCCTTATAACCCCAACTCCTGCCCGTCCCTAGAAATGTTAGTATAGCTTATTATAATGAAGGCGTTAGTACTAATTCACATACCGAGTTTGGTTTAATTCGGTTGAGTCTTTAGTGCGAAATAAAATTGTGGACTCACGCTATAGTTTATAGCATATAACTCATTTATGCTTCCGTATACGGCAAAAAAGCATATAACAAAAGTTACTCTAAATAACAAAATAAACAACTTTTGTTATGTGCATATTTGCTGAAAAAGCAATAGGAAATGAAATATCGCTATTTTTAATTTTAGGCCTCCCTTATAACCCCCACTCCTGTTCGTCTTAGAGAATATTAATATAGCCTAAAGACTAAGTTGGGCTAGTAGTTATATACATACCAAGTTTCATAAAATTCGGTTCAGCCGTTTATGCGTGAAAAGGTAACAAACATACAAACAAATAAACAAACAAACAGACACCAAAGAAACAAAATGTAGTTATGGTGTCTATGACATGTGAAACGAAAAGTTATCGTGAAATTTCGCGAAAAAAATCAATGTACAGACAGAGGTTACAATTTTATATATATACTAGCTCAGATACCCGGCGATGCCCGGGAAATTATTGTTGACTGACTAATGATGGTATTTTGATAGTAAGACTTCAATGTGTACAATTACACTTCCCTCCACGACGTAATGACTTTCCGAAATAGCCAACCCTGAAGGGTAACATTTGGGGATTAATAGAACAGAAATTTTAGTTTTGAAGGATTAATGAAAATGTGTTCCTAATTAATCCTTCTACACTTTAAGACTCACCGTTTTTCAATAATTCAAACCATAATCATGGGTAGCATTTATTACAATTAAATATCATCCATAATGAACATATTTTCTTTCAAAGGCCTACCCGAGCTCAAATAGTTCAGGCAAAGTTTTATATGTAAGATTATATTTGTAATAGTGAATCTCACTGGAAATCACCAATGCCAGACGGGAAATAAGTAAACTCAATAAACTGGTAAGGCTGCCGTCATCTTCCGCTCCCGCATTAGACTTCTCGCTTTACAGCCTCTTTTATAATCCCCACTCCCGTTTGGACCTAAAATTTTAAATATAGCTTTAATCATGGAAGATTTAATGCTAATTGACATACCGAGTTTTGCTAAGTTCGGTTCAATCGTTAGTGCCCAACAAAATTGTGGACTCCCGTTTTAGATTTTAGTGTATATCACGTTTATACTTCTCTATACGACAAAAGTGAATATAACAAAAGTTACTCTAAATAACGAAAATAAACAACTTTTGTTATGTGCATATTTGCTGAAAAGGCAATAGGAAACGAAATATCGCTATTTTTTTAGTCCAGGCCTTCCTTACAACCCCCACTCCTGCCCGTCCTAGAAATGTTGGTATGGCTTGCTATAATGAAGGCGTTAGTCCTAATACACGTACCGAGTTTTATTTTGTTTGGTTGATTCTTTGTGCCGAATAAAATTGTCGACTGCCATCTGTAGTTTTTAGCGTATAACTCATTTATACTTCCGTTTACGGCAAAAGTGTATTTAGCAAAAGTTACTTTAAAATAACAAAATAAACAACTTTTGTTATGTGCATATTTGCTGAAAAAGCAATAGGAACTAAATATCGCTATTTTTAATTTCTGGCCTCCCTTATTACCCCCACTCCTGCCAGTCCCTAGAAATGTTAGTATGGGTTATTATAAGGACATCGTTAGTATTAATTCACATAGCGAGTTTGGTTTAGTTCGGTTGAGTCTTTTGTGCCAAATAAAAATTGTGGACTCCCGCTATAGTTTTTTTAGCGTATAAGTCATTTATAATTCAGTTTACGGCAAAAGTACATATAACAAAAGTTACTCTAAATTACAAAATAAATAACTGTTGTCCTGTGCATAGTGTCTGAAAAATCAATAGGAAACGAAATATCGCTATTATTAATTTCAGGCCTCCCTTATAACCCCCACTCCCTGTTCGTCTTACAGAATTTAATATAGCCTAAAAGTCTAAGTTGGGCTAGTAGTAATATACATAACCAAGTTTCATAAAATTCGGTTCAGCCCGTTTATGCGTGAAAAAGGTAACAAACAAACAAACACACATATAAACAAACAAACCAATCAAACAAACAAACAAACAAACAGACAAGAAAGAAACAAAATGTAGTTATGGTGTCTATGACATGTGAAACGAAAAGTTATCGTGAAATTTCGCGAAAAAAATCAATGTACAGACAGAGGTTACAATTTTATATATATATAGATTAGTAAGCCTTGTGGAAATCACTTCCTGTCATGACAGCATTCCACAGGAAATAACTAAACTCAATTAACTCCCGTCAATTTCCGCTCTCGCAGGAGCGTTATCATCATTGTTTTCCTTAGAATATTGCTTCAGAATATTATTTTAATAATTTATCTACCTGATGGAACTAAATAATAGATCCCTAACACATAATTTCATTTATGTTCAAAAAGCTAGATGAGGGGAAGAGAGCCCCCTGCAATCTACTAATACTTTAAACATTCATATCGAGCATATATTAAATACCAGAAATGCTCTTATAGTATATATTTCTATTAGAAATAAATAACAAAGTTATTGGGAAAATAAATAAATAAATGAGGAGGCGACGGAGATTTATAAGCTCACTAATCCGAATCATACTTACAACTAAACTATCATATATGACTAAAAGATAACATCTTTTGTCATAATATGCATTTATTAAAAACACTTAAATAAGCACTAATAAAATTAATGACTCCCGCAATGGTTTTAGCGTATATGCCGTGTTAACTTCATTTACGGCAAAAGTGAATACAACAAAAGTTACTTTAAATAACAAAAGTAAACAACTTTTGCTATGTGCACGTTTGCCGAAAAAAAAATAGAAAATGAAAATTGCGAATTTTTACCTCAGGCCTGTCTTATAACCCCCACTCCCGTTTGAACCTAAACATTTTAATATAGCTTATAATCATGGAAGAATGAATGCTAATTCGCATACCAAGTTTCGTTAAATTCGGTTCAATCGTTTGAGCCCAACAAAATTGTTGGCTTCAGCTTTAGTTTTTAACTTATATCTCGTTTATACTTTGTTATACAGCAAAAGTGAAAAAACCAAAGTTACTTTAAATAACAAAATAAACAACTTTTTGTCATGTGCATATTTGCATAAAATCCAGTAGAAAAAGATTATAACACTCACAATATCCGCTATTTTTAATTTCAGGCCTCCACACCCCCCCTTATAACCCCACTTCTGCCCGTCCCTAAAAATATTGGTATGGCTTATTATAAGGACATCGTTAGTATTAATTCACATAGCGAGTTTGGTTTAGTTCGGTTGAGTCTTTTATGCCAAATTAAATTGTGGACTCCCGCTATAGTTTTTTAGCGTATAATTCATTTATACTTCCGTGTACGGCAAAAAGTACATATAACAAAAGTTACTCTAAATTACAAAATATATAACTTTTGTTATGGACACATTTGCTGAAAAACCAATAGGAAACAAAATATCGCTATTTTTAATTTCAGGCCTCCCTTATACCCCCCACTCCTGTTCGTCTTTGAGAATATTAATATAGCCTAAAGTCTAAGTTGGGCTAGTTGAAATATACATACCAAGTTTCATAAAATTCGGTCCAGCCGTTTATGCGTGAAAAGGTAACAAACAAACAAAGAAATAAACAAACGAACACACACCAAAGAAACAAAATGTAGTTATGGTGTCTATGACATGTGAAACGAAAAGTTATCGTGAAATTTCGCGAAAAAAATCAATGTACAGACAGAGGTTACAATTATATATATATATATAGATATCAAACTACGAGTATTTAGCATATAGACATCTGGGCATGATGTTTACTTTTTCTAATGCAGTTTTTCATGCTGATTACAAATCTGAATACGTTTTTGCTCTATCACGTCAGATTTTTTTTATTGGTTGGCATTCAGGTCTGATGTAGTCAATTTCCATGGAAATTATAAATCTCCTGACTATGTAAATATTGTGCAGAAGTGCATTAGTGCGTACAGCTTGATGGGTTGCAACATGTCCCTCAAGATTCATCTCCTCGACTCACATCTCGACTTGTTTCCCGAGAACCTAGGTTCTGTCAGTGATGAACATGGTGAACGTTTCCATGAGGACATTTCGGTGATGGAATCACACTATCATGGTCGATGGAGTGGAGCAATGTCGGCTGACTACTCCTGGATGCTTCAGCCCCACATCCCAAATGCTTACCACAAACGCAAGTCTACAGCCAAGACATTCAAACCAAACTGACTTTAAGCAACTTAATGTTATACCTATGTATTTTATATGTGTATTATACCTTATACTAGATGATGCTTTATTAGTACTCTATTCAGCAATAGGTGCTCTACTGTAACTTGTCTGCGAGTTGTTTGCCTTGATACAATGTTAAACATATATGAATGGTTAATGTACGATATCTTAAAAAGTCCGTCACGCAGGGGCTGCGTAAACTAAGCAGATTTCCCACGTGAAGTTTTACAATAGAGAAATTTCACGAGAGCCGAGCCAGTCAAAGAAACGGCCGAACTAGCTTTTGGCGGGAAAGTAACTCTCGTCCGTTAGGCTCCGAGATTAAATTAAAAACAATTCAATCTCAAAAAACACAAAAGATGGACTTAATGATACCAGCGCTCTGAACACTTATTACACCAACACTAAATAGTACCACAGAATATCCATTATTTGTAAGACTTAATACTGCTGTGAATATTAAGTAAACAAATAAAGGGCAATTCAAATGGTAAGAACCTTCCTGATAGCAAACAGTCTGAGTTCTAAACAATCAGGTTAGCCAGCTTTTACCGGAAATAAAAGCAATTACGGAAATATATTTGAATATGAGTTATAAATTTTATTCATATAACTATTTATTATATCTAGTACTGTAATTAATAATAGACCAGAATAATTTTAATCACAACCATTCCAAATTTAGGAATCCGGGAAGAAAATAGAAAGAGGGGGGGGGGGCAAAATACGATTCAGACGGTTATGAGATTTTCACATGATTAAGGAACAAGCAGGTTAGCCAGCGAAGGTTTACAATAGATAAATATACATACAGGTAACACTTCCGTGAATATTAGTGAATAATTACAAACGGCAATGAGAAATCATTCAGTGAATTTACAATATAAGTTAATAGTCCCTACAACGTAATACGGCTGGATCGTAAACAAACAGGTTAGCCAACCTTGTAGTGCAGTATCGATAGATAGTCCGGAAAAACAAACAATTAAAGAAATATATCTGAATATATAATATTAATTTTATTGGAAACTATTTATTATAGTTAGTGGAGTAATTTGAAATGAATCAAAATAATTTCTATCTCAATCACTCAGATTTTTGTAGTCCAAGAAAAAAAAAGGGGGGGGGGGTTCAACAGAACGTATTTGTTTGTACCTCGTAAAATAAAGCTTTGTTGAAAACAATATTTTGTATTTAACCTAATAATGAGGTGGTTCATTAGATATCAGCTTATTATTAATATGTCTCTAGTACGAGTAGGGGTTTACTGAAAGCGGAACTCATTACAAAAAATACAAATATCTCGGTTAATACTCATTATACGGAAAATATGTATAGAACAATATTTATAGTAAATGTAATTTGCAATAAGATTGATTTTATACAATTTTTCGATCCGACGTATAGTAACGGAGATATTTCGAATTTTCGAAAATACTTCCCTCTAAACCCCCCCTCCCACTGGTCCGATTTCAGCCGTTAACAAACTTGATCTTTCTTTTTACATAAAACGACTAAATTTCGAGTTTCGTAACGGTAAAAAAAAATTGCGACCGCTAGAGCGGTAACAGACAAATATATATATATATACAGTTTTGAACGGACCTCATTTTCGTCATCTACTAAGTAGGATCGATGGACATTTGAAGAAATTGTCAAAAATTCCGTCATGAGTACAACCTCAATAGCTGATTTCCCTGAAGGGAAATCTGCTAAAACGGTGGGTGATAGAGACAAACGGTTCGAATATTTTTAATCAGCATGTTTGAATCGTCTTAAAATAAGTGATGAATACTGGAAAGATATCCGCCGAAAGTTTTTTGTTTATCAGTGTGACAGTGAAGAAACAGTCCACCAGCGGAGAATGCACTGCTGCACTTCTATTGAATACGAATATTTGGAGATTTGGACATTATTTTAGGTTCAGCCCTTTCCGAAGTACTAGGATCGTGAAACCTTCCCATAATTCGGTGGTAGAGCCATTTTTCTTAGGCAAGCCGAGTATAAAAGGGAAAATGAAATAGTGTGACAATTCCTGGGAATGGAACACCAATTCCTGGGACAATGATATATTCCTCCCACGTAGACTCTAAATATGGAAACGGCTTTTGATTTATTTTCCAGTTGCTGTGTTTAAGGGGTCTACATTTGCGAGAAGCTTGGGAGGGTTGGATTTGAGTGAGAATTGGTTGAAACTATTCCAAATAGATATTTAGGTATCGGAGTTGAGGTTGGGGAAGACGGCTGCAGGCCTACTGCGGGAATTATTCATTAATGTGGACGCCTGCCTAGGGCTCCATTGTCCGCCCTTACACCACAACCCCCAGCCCATTAGAAATTATAATAGTTAGCCTCTAAACTGCTCAAAAATAAAAATAAAAGTCAGTCACCCAGGGACTGCGTCAACTAAGCAGATTTCCCTCAAGGGAAACCAACAATTGCGGTTATACTCATGACGCGATTTTAAAAATTTTTTCTCAAATGCCCACCGATTTTATCTAATTTCTAGTAAATGACGAAAAAGTTCATCACGCAGTGGCTACGTTAACTGCGGCACATATTAGCATTTATCTCAGAAAGTAAAAGTTCAATGAGAACAATATTTAGTATTTAGGCTTCAAATAAATTGCTTCATAACATAATGACTTATTATTAAAATGCTAAGAGTAGGAGTGGGTGTTTACGAAAAGCCTAAAACTAAAAAAATCCAAATATCTCGGTTAATAATCAAAATAATAACAAGACGAACATAAAAACATTAAAAGAACATTATATTTACAATATGATTAGTTCTATATTAATTTTTGATCCGACGCCTAAAAACTGAGATATTAAGATTTTTCGAAATCCACCACCTCTCTAATTATTTCGATTTCAGCCATTAACAAACTTGACCTTTAGTTTCACATAAAACGTATAAATATCTAGTTAAGTAACGATCAAATGAAAATTGCGATCACTGGAGCGTTAAAAGACATATATATATATCTGCCAAATACGTGAGAAATAACATTTATAGCGTTTTATGAAAAATAAAAGTTGAAGTTCGTTAACAGCTGAAATCGGACAGGGGGAAGAGGAGGAGATATTATAAATTTACTTTATTATAACTGTTTATATATATATATATATATATATATATATATATATATATATATATATATATATATATTTCCTCTAACTCGAATATTAACCGAGATATTTGGATTTTGTGGTTTTCAGACTTCGGTAAACCCAGCATCTATGTTATCACACTAAGAATAAGCCAAAATATCATGAACGATTTTATTATTATTATTTTTTAACGTCCACTTTTTGCAACTCAGGCTAATCGGGACGGGTTATCTACAGGTTACCACCCTTGTCTAGCCAGGATGGGACTTAGGATGTTATTGAATGAATTTCGTCACTAAATAATTTCCTTTGCCCAGGCCAGAATCGAACTCGCCACTCTAGGTTTACCATGTGAGATTAATGGCAACGCTTTAACTCACATGGCTAACCTGAGCCCCATAACGATTTTATTTCAAGCCGAAATACCGAATATTGTGTTCATCAAGTCATTTCTAGATGAATTACTTGCAAATATATAATGATGACCTCTCCCCCCCCCCCCATATTTTGTTCTTAGATTTCTAAATTTAGAGTGTTTGAGATAAACATTATAAACTACAGTACTAGATGTATTAAGTAGATTTCAATGAATGTAATATACTATATTCAGATATATTTCAGTAATAGTTTTCTTTTTCCGGTCAAGATTATTTCTATCTATTCAGGTCTTAGAGTTGGGAGCTTATTAAAATGAACTAAAATATTTCTCATTACCGTTTGTATTTATTCAAGGTAGTAAGTGTTACCATTATGCAGATTTCTCTATTGTATAACTTCACGTGGGAAATCTGCTTAGTTCATGCAGCCCCTGCGTGACGGAATTTTTTAGTATGAGACTCTAATGCGACGGCGACTGTGGATTGAGCCGTGCTCATCCCAGGAAGTAAATAGCCGAGGTCAAATGAAAAATGATTACGCCTGATGCGGACACCACCTTGACCTTATCCGACACGGCGGTTAGTCTCATGCACGAATCTCTCCTCCTAATTGGAAGAAAAGAAAAACAACTCACCTGTATGCGATACGGCTAATACATCTGAAGTGGGACAATTGTAATCATAATTACATATAATAATGATAATCTTCTTTAACATTTATTCGCAGAACATTGTTAGCATCAAACGATTGTTTACATTATCTGTGTTTCTATGTATTTCCTTTTATTAGCAGATTTCCCGTAAGATTTCCGAAATATTTCCTCAATTGCCCATTGATCCTACGTAGTAGATGACGAAAATGAGGTCCGTTCAAAATTGTATATATATGCTTGTCTGTTACTGTTCTAGCTGTTGCAATTTTCGTTTAATCGTTACCAAACTCGATATTTAATCGTTTATGTAAAAAGAAAGATCAAGTTCGTTAATGGATGATATCCGACCAGTGGGGATTTCGAAAATTCGTAATCTCTACGTTACTACTATACGTCGGATCGATCAATGGTATAGAGCCATTCATATTGCAAAGTAAATTTACTTCAAAATTGTTAATTACACTTATTATCTACCTTGAATATGAATCGGAATACACTCAACCGCAAAAAAAAAACCGGACACTTCATATTTATCGTATTAAATGCTAACTTTCAGCAATGTATTTCTTTATGAGGGTATTCTAGTTATTACAGAGAATGTAGAGTCTAAGTCCATTGAACTAATCCCTTCAGGATTAGTAAACAATTAGATAAAACTCAGATTAGATTTATTTGTCGTGAAGTTGATCTATTCTAAACTGTAAGTAGTTTTTCGCACATTTAAACATCTTTAATTATTAACCAAGCATTTTCTTTAATTAATGTTTTATTTTTATTTCGGTCCAGAATAATGGGTCTTTCAAAGTTAGATGGAAGGCCGGAGCTTACGTTACATTGCCGAAACGCTTGGGGTAGCGAAGTCTACCATTCACTGTAATAAAAATAAAGAATAATCTTTTTTTTTTTAAATGTGTTAATTTATCATTTTTTATTTATTTTGTATTTTTTTGTAAATAATCAAAACAATTATTCACTTTTGGCAGATTTTGTTTAAATAGCCTATAGATTAACCAATTATTTTAATTAAAAAAGATTAATATACATATATATTAAGTATTTAACAAAATTATAAGACTAAATCCAAGTGTCCGGTTTTCTTTTGCGGTTGAGTTTATGTGCATTTTTCAGTTTTCACCCTTCAGAAAACCCCCAATTCTACTCGTGTTACATAAAGAATACTCAGTTATGAAATAACCCACGTTATTCGATGCTTAAATACCAGATATTGATTTCAAGTGACCTTTTTTTTATACGAGATACATGCAACTATTCTCTAGTGACCCTACCCTCCCTTTCTAAATTTCTTGGACTACTAAAATTTGATTGATTGAGATAAAAATTATTCTGATTCATTATAAATTACATTACTAGATATAGTAAATAGTTTTCAATAAATTTAATATGTTACATTCTGATATATTTTAGTAATTGTTTTTTCTTTCCGGTAAGAGGTTAGCAGACCTGTTTGTTAACTTTTCAGACGCTTCCCGTCGGGAGTTTCCTTATTATCGTTTTTATTCACTTAATATTGTCGATGCTTTTGTTTTACCATTATGTATATTTATCTATTATTAAACTTCACGTGGAAAATCTGCTTAGTTTATGCAGCCCGATGGGCATTTGGTTTAATCGCTACTAAACTCGATGATAATAAATTCGAAATTTCTCCATTAGTATACGTCGGATCAAAAAATTGTACAGAACCAATCTTATTGAAAATTAAATTTACTATAAAAATTGTTATGTACATTTATTCTCTATCTTGAATATGAATCGAGATATTTGCATTTTTCTGCCTTCAGCCTTCAGCAAACCCCCACTCCTACTCCTGCTATATCAACAATAAGCCTTTATATTATGAAGCATATTGTATGAAGAGAAATACCAAATATTATTCTCATTGAACTTTTACTTGTTGAGATAAATGCAATTATGTGGCACAAGTGGAAAATCTGCTTAGTTTACGCAGCCCCGCGTGACGGACTTTTTTTGTCCTTCATAAATACGTTATTAGATTTACGTAGTTTTCAAGTTGCAACAAAATCTCTCTAGTTGACAGTTGGATGCATATTTCGCAACAATATTTTCTCCTGATGAAGCGTCAATAGGAAGCGAATTTAGCCGAGAGGTAAGAATTTACCGTAATAAGCGATTGAAGTTTTCATTTTTGTCGAGCTTCCTCCATAGATTAGTTAAATTCATTTCTGCTGGTCTGGAGATTTTGAGTTCATTTGATTTATATTGTGAGGAGAGTGTCTTTCTAGAGAGTGGAATATTTCTACAAGTGGGTTTAAGTTCAGCCCACCCCAATTCGAGGATAGGCGGCCTCCATTACTCAACTGGTCAAGTCGCCCAACTCCTATTTATCACTCCGCTATGACTAGGACCATCACCGCCTCCCCAGAATTTATTAAAAATATATTAAACGGACTTAACTAAATTTACTTCGCCCTTACTAAAAGTTCTAGACAATGCCACAAGAGGCTGCATAAGCCCTTTTAGCAGATTTTCCTTGCGGGAAATAAGCTATTGAGGTTATACTCTTGATGGGATTTTGGAAATATTTCTTCAAACGTCTATCGATCCTACCCAGGATATAACTGAAATGAGACACGTTAAAAAGTTTATACACACACACATATATACATACAATGTTGCCTGCTCGTTAGCAAACTCAAATAAAAATGAAGATAAGTTCGTTAATGGCTGAAAGACCAGTGGGAGGGGGGGGGGAGGATTTGAGGTGGAAATTTCGGAAAGTCTTCTTATTATATCTTATTGGAAATGTAATATTCTATAAATGTGGTTGTGTACATGTTTTTTTCTATATTTAATATTAACCGAAATATTGCCAAATTTTAGTTTTCGGGCACGAGTTTTCCCCCACTACTCATCTCATATTTATTATTTTATTTATTTATAAAGGAGCAGCCGCAACTAGGAGATTTGGCTCAAAATTTAAAATAACAACACAATTATAGAAAAATAACAAAAAAACTGTACAAACAAAAAATGTTACTACACGATTAATAAACATTAAATACAAGTATGTGTCGGATCGAAAAATTGTATAGAGTCAATCTTATTGCGAATGTTATGTTCTATAAATGTTGTTATGTACGTATTTTCACTATCTTGATAATTAGCCGAGATATTTGCATTTTATACTTTTCGGACTTCAGTCAACCCCCTCCCTCCCTACCCTACTCATGTCATTAACATTAAGCCGTTATATATTGATGCACATAATATGAAGCATTAATACTAAATATTGTTCTCATTGAACTTTTACTTTTTGAGAATTGAAATCTGCTTAGCTAACTCGTTGTAATACGACTGTTAGAGCGGTAAGAGACAAATATATATATATATATATATATATATATATATATATATATATATATATATATATAATTTTGAAAGGAACTCATTTTCGCCATCTAGTAGGTAGGATTAATTGACATTTGAAGAGATTTCTCGAAAATCGCATCATGAGAACAATCTCACTTGCTGATTTGCCTTAAGGAAAATATGCTAAAAGGGTGAGCTTAGACTACGTGATTGTGCGTAGCCTAGAAACATGTTAAACGATGAGCTAAATATCATGCTGTAATAGTCATTTCCATACCGCGTTTCGCGTGCTCTCAACCCCCCAAAAAAATTAAATAGAAGAAAAATCGAAAAAAAGACCCAGAAGAGAATGTCTTTATGGGAGCTATTCTCTTTTTCAAGTTAGTCATTCTGCGGCGACCCTTTTCAGTGCCTTTATACGCGGGTACGTGCATGGAAAATCCTCTCCCAGCAAAGCCCTCGGAAAAGCATAAAAAGATTTATATTAGAACCTGGGCCTATTGTCTGGTTCCTTTCCCGATGGTGAATAGGAGCTTTTATTCAGGAGTAGTCGGGTAAAAACGGAAGAACTAAATGACGGTAGGCCCTTGTTGCAATCAGCTCCCTTCCGCAAAGTAAAGAGCAAATAATAGTCAAATTGGAACAGAAAGACAATTTCCTCTTTGTGGCTTTTACCTTAAGGGAAATCGCCCATTGAGGTTGTACTCATGACGAATAAAATTGGTCTTAGGACATATTGGCCAATAGTAAACAATTGGTACGTGAAATCCAAAGCATTTACTTCTGATTCCGGTTCCTCTCGCTATGCTTCTTTATAACTCAATGGAATGGCTTGACGAGATTCTGCCATTGAAGCGGATTTCGCTCAAGTGAAATCAGCTGTTGAGGTTGTCCTCAGTTTCCACACATCAATCCTATCCTGGAAAAGATGAAAAACTTCGCCAGGCAGGGAAAAAGAAAGGACTAATATGGGTGGGCCATAAAGTTGGACGGATTATAAAAACATTTATAAAAAAAACTACAAAGCTGCGGAAAGAAAAAGTATATTTATTGTAAAGTAAACAAATGGGAAATTTATTTTTTAAAAATAACGTCGCTTAGATGTTTGCCTTGTAGAAATACGCCTTAATGATGTTCTTGATATGGCGAGCTCAGCTGATCTCTTTCGGGACGACTGTTGGGGATCACGCCGTACGGACGCCACGACTTCGCTTACATTTTCCTCCGTTCTTACCGACCTTGGACGTCCCGCAGGTTTTTCAATTAATGTCGAACCCGAAGACTCAAACTTTCTTACCCACGATCTGATCGCTCTATCACTTGGACATTGGTTTAAATCATGTAAATTAAAATGCGAGCGAAATAGACGCCGCGCAATAATGCACGAATCGCCATTTTTGTAATACGCCTTTACACAGAACGCACACTGCTCACCGGTGAAACGCTCCATGGCGACTGAATTTCCGAGAACCAAGCTACCTATCCCCGCTACCCACACCCCTCTCCCGCGTTCCTGTCACGGGGAATGCGTTTTTGAAATCCGTCCAACTTTATGGCCCACCCGTTATCTCGCTCATTGATTGAGCACAGCGAAAATGTATAGAACAGCAATTGTAGAATATCAATAACTTAACAAGACTTGTCATATAACATTTCGATATTTCGAATTTCTCAAAGTACATTTAGTGTTGAATAAAACAGTTAAACATTGTATATCATATAGAAAGAATGAACATTTTCGAGATAAGAACGTAAAATCTTAAATAATGACCATATCACAAAAAGTTCAATGAAAACAATATTTGGTATTTAAGTTTAGAATAAAGTGGTTCATGATATAACAATTTATTGTTAACATGACACGAGTAGGAGTAGGGGTTTATTGAAGACTGAAAACTAAAAAACCAAATATCTTTGTTAATATTCAAGATGGAGAGAGAATGTATATTTCAAACAGTTATAGGTTATTAAATTTGTAATAAGTTTGGCTCCATAAAGTGTTTCGACCCGACTTATAATAGCGGAGGTGTTTTAAATTTTCTAAATTTCCCCCTCCAAATCCCCCTTCCTTCTGTCCGAATTCAGGCGCTAACGAACTGGATCTTTAGTTTTGCACGAAACGCTGATATATATATATATATATATATATATATATATATATATATATATAGTTTGGTAACAATAAGAATAGGCCTACATTTTCGTCATCTAATAAGTATGATCTGATCGGTGGACATTTGAGGAAAGTTTTAGAAAATCACACAAGAGCGAAGGGAGTGTGGTAATTTCACGAGAGTTGTAAATTCTATTTCGTCACGAGTGTAATATTAAATTTTTTCTGTAATCGTGTAATACATGATCAGATCTAACCAGAATATGAACAAAATTAGGATGTTGTGAAGATTATGGTATGTTGTTGGTAGGTTTAAGCATGGTTGTGAAAGGTTATAAACATAGTTATAAAACAACTAGTGATGATTGTGAAGTAGTGCAGTTATAAACAAGTGCAGGTTATAAACAAGGAAGGTAATTATTATTATATTTAAATTTTAAAATATATTGATTATTTCCACCAATAATTCATTCACATTTCAATTTATTTTGTTTAAATAAATTCTTACAATGTTAAGAAACATTTAAAAGCATTTAATTTCCAACTTCAAATTATTTTTTAATTTATACTTATTACTAATTAAGAAGGCAATTCACTTTCTTCACTCTATTGCAAAATGTTTCACTTTCTTCACTCATTTCAGTTTAGTAATGTTACCATTATTCAACGATTACAGAAAAACAATATTTCGTATTTAGGATTAGAATAAAGTGGTCAATAATAGCTTATTGTTAATAGGACATGAGTAGGAATGGGGGTTTACTGAAAGCTGAAAACTAAGAAATCCAAATATCTCGATTAATAATAAAAATAGAGAAATATATATATATATATATATATATATATATATATGACAATAGTTACAGGCAGTTACATTTATAATAAAATTGGTTCTAAAAATTATTTCGACCAGACTTTTAATAACGGAGTATTTTCATCACCGTGTCCGTTTTCAGCTATTAACAAACTTCATCTTAAGTTTAGCTTGAGACGCTATTGAGTTTAGTAAAGGTAAGATAAATACTAGATTTGCAACTGACACAGTGTTTCATGTCAAATTAAAGATCAAGTTCTTTAATGGCTGAAATCGAACTGTGGGGAGGATTTCAATAATTGGGAATATCTCTGATATACATTATATCGCAAAAGTTATTATTAATATTATTTATTAACGTCCACTCCAACTGAGGCTAATTGGGATGGGTTATCTACAGGTTACCATCCTTTTCTAGCCAGGGTGGGATTTAGGATGTTACTTAATGAATTTCGTCAATAAATAATTTCCTTTGCCCAGGCGAGAATCGAACTCGCCACTCTAGGTTTACCATGTGAGATAAAGGTCAAGGCTTTAACTCTCATGGCTAACCTGAGCCCCCATATCGAAAAAGTGTAAAAGTAATTGTATTGAAAATTGTATGTTCTATAAAAGTTGCTATTTACATTTTTTCTCTATCATGAATATTTACTGAGATATTTGGATTTTTTTTTTCATCCCTAAGTCAACGCCCACTCCTACTTATGCCATATTAATAATAGAGGGGCTCAGGTTAGCCATGCGAGTTAAAGCGTTGACCTTTATCTCACATGGTAAACCTAGAGTGGCGAGTTCCATTCTTGCCTGGGCAAAGGAAATTATTTAGTGACGAAATTCATTAAATAACGTCCTAAAATCCCACCCTGGCTAGAAAAGGGTGGTAACCTGTAGATAACCCGTCCCGATTAGCCTAAGTTGCAAAAAGTGGACGTTAATAAATAATAATAATAATAATAATAAAATATTAATAATAGGCGATTATACCTCTATATTCTAAGCTTAAATACCAAATATTCTATTGAAGAGACCTTTATTGTGTGAGATTCATGCAAATTCTTTGTGTGATAACGTCACCGATTAAGATTTTATATTCTTGTATCGAAAATCTTTATTTGATATGTACCATACTCGATATTTAACCCTTTCAGTCAGCACTAAAGATCCTGTTTTTAATTTGCTGAAGTCGGACCAGGAATAAGGAGGGATTAGATGGTGGGGGGATTCGTAAATTCATTACGTCTCCGTAAATATGAAAAATTTTATATGACAAGTCTGTAATTTTGTTAAACTATTGTTGCTCTACAATTCTGCTTTTATTCATTCTTTCGTAACTCAAATATCAAGGGAGTAATGCGTATATTCTTGTTTTTAGAGAGAATAGACAGGAAGATGAGATCAGTAGTGAGTCTTACCAGCACGTGGGAAATCAGCTTAGTTTACGCAGCCCGTGACGGATGTTTTTATTTTTATTGTCTCTGACGAAAGTTCGAAGGGGAAAATATTTATGAGTTAAGGTGGTGAAGAGGTATCGGCTTTAAAGGCAGCAAAGAAGACTAACCTTGGATGCTTTTATAAGCATTTAAAAAGTGCCGACTTATAGAGCCTGAATAATGAACGTTTACACCTCCATCAATATTTTATTATTTATAGCTAGCGTCTTCGCCTCCACGAAAATTTTCTTCACTTTTCTTATATTTGGATATCTTAAGCCTTCTTAGACAATCGCTATTAATATTACCAAAATCTGATGTGGACGTACAGATAATTTCCCTTAAGGGAAAATATATATTTATACAGGGTGTCCCAAGTTCTGGTGCCACTACCCTTAAAATCTCCAATTGTATTAATAATAGGCTGAGACTTGTGTGTCATAATTGAGACCCCTGAAGAATCTTTTCAGTCCATATTCAACCTCGTAACCTTCTCCAGTTCTTCCCCGGAGACCATAGCTTCGGAATTTTCAATGGAACACCTCCATCGGAATTACAATGGCGTACAACTATTATGTCACAGCATTCTTCAATAAAATCTGCCGTTTATGGAATATGGATTTGTGCATTTTACTGCTAAAGGATGAGTCAAATCGAAAAATACACCAACATAAACTAGTTTCAGAATTTGATTTTCAACAAGAATCCGCAATAAACAATGTAGCATTCCATTGGAAATTCCGAAGTTATGGTCGCTGGAAAATTACTTGAGGAGGTTATGAGGTTGAACATGGGCTGAATACATTCTTCAGGGGTCACAATTACGGCACACCAAGTCTCAGCCTTACGAGATTTTAAGGGGGCTGGCACGGGAGCTTGGGACACACTGTTTATATACAGGGTGCTTGGTAAGTTGGTAGAAAAACTTCTAGAGCTCTTTCTAACCTTCAAAAGGAACGAAATTGTTCATTTGATGTATGTTCCTAATCGTAAAAGTACTAGAGAAAAATCGATTTTTATGATTTTTCACTCTACCTACATTTGAGAACATTTTTCTAAAATTGTGTCATAAGTAAAACCTCAATAGCCGATTTCCCCTGGGGGAAATCTGCTAAAAACTTGACCTAGAGTAAACTTTAATGAATAGTTATTCTTCGGAATTTCTAGTTAGTTTAAGTGATCCTCGAGGTAGAAGTGAATAATGCAAACAAATTGAAACTCATAAGTCCTCTTATAATAACGCGGTTGATATTCAATACAGGTTAAAGGGAAGGTTTAATTAATTTACTCAATGGAATACTCACTCTGTAATTTTCAAAAGAAATAAAAAAAAAAAAAAAAAAAAAAAAAAAAAAAAAACACAAACACCAATTAGGGGCTGTTTGAATACAGAAACGATTAAAGTTTCAATACTTCCCTCATAGAAGTATTGTGTGTGCCTTTTGCGAGGGTTAATTGGCAAACAGTTATAAATTATATTTTTATCCAACGTACAGCGACAAAGAAGACTGTTTCAGCAGCAAAAGTAATGGTTTTCAAATTGTAGTCAATTCAACATTTCCGGCAACAATTTTAATTTGCTCTTTACTTTGCTAAAAAAAGTCCGTCGCGCAGGGGCTGCGTAAACTAAGTAGATTTCCCTCGTGAAGTTTACCTATATATTAACCTAAATACTGGTTACACAACACCACAGTGAATATTAAGTGAATAAATATAAACGACAATAAGAAATCTTTCAGTCAATTTTAATAACCTCCCGACGAGGAGGGGCTGAAATTAAAAAAAAGAATATGCCGTCCAATCTTTCACCGGAAAAAAAATTACTGAAATATATCAAAATATAACATATTAATTTTATTAACAACTATTTAATATAACTACTACAGTCATTCATAATGAATCAGAATAATTTTTATCTTGATCAATGAAATTTTAGTAGTTCAAGAACACTTAACCCGGGGGGGGGGTTACCAGAATAAATATAGAATATATTCAAGTAACTTGTATAATAAAGGTTTTTTGAAAACAACATTCGGTATTTAATCTTCGATTAATGTGGTTTATTATATTACAGAATATTGATTGTGTAACAGGAGTAGAATTGGGGGTTGAAGGCTGAAATTGAAAAATGCAAAAACTCGGTTAATATTCAAGATAGAGAATAAATATATATAACAATATTACATTTAATTTCTTCATAGTACATTTAATTTTCAATAAGATTGGTTCTAAACACTTTTTCGAACCGACGTATGGTAACGGTGATATTACGAATTTTCAAAATACTCCCCCCTAAACACCCCTTCCACATGATCCTAAGTCATCCCTTAACGAACTTGACCTTTCTTTTTACATAAAATTACTAAATATCGAGTTTAGTAACGATCAAACAAAACGTGCGACCGCTAGAGTGGTAACAGACAAATATATAGATAGATAGGTTTATTATATAACGGAATATTGATAGTGTAACGGGAGTAGAAGTGGGGCTAAAGGCTGAAAACTGAAAAATGCAAAAATCTCGGTTAATATTCAAGATAGAGAATAAATGTATAAACAATATTCATAGTAAATTACTTTGCAATAAGGCGGGTTCAATTTTTCGATCCGACGTATAGTAACGGAGATATTTTGAATTTTAGAAATTCCTCCACTTTAAACCCCCCTCTCCCCCTGGGCCAAATTCAGCCGTTAACGAACTTGATCTTTAGTTTTGTATAAATGCTTTTATGTACGTAAGAACATTTATAAAAAATTGCATTGGCAATAAGATTGGTGATATATAATGACTTAGATATTTTCAATTTTCAAAATTCACCTCGTGAACCCCACCCTCTCCTATCGGTCTGATTTCCGCTATTAACGTACTTGATTTTTAATTTAACTTTTAATTGTATAAATATAGAGTTTGGTAAACTCTGAAGAAAAATTGCTACCGTTAGAACGTTAACAGAGATGTAATTTAATTAAGTTTTTGTTTTGAGTAAGCCAGATGTCAATGAAATATAAAGAGTTTAGTAGGTTTTTAATCTGAGATACCCAATTAAATCTGATAATATTTGTGGGACTCTGATCTAATAATAGGAGCCTATTATAGCAGATCCTAGCGAATCTTTCTCTGCCCATTGATAATATTTTACACAACCACTGAAGGGTTGACTTCATAATATGAGTTGACATAAAATCCGTGCCTGTCTAATGATGTAGTTAGGAGTGTTTCTAATAAGCTGAAATAGATGTTTGTAAAAGTTTGTTTCTGCTTGCTCGAGGTAATTGAGGTATCTAAGACTCCAAACTGGTGCTCCATATTCCAATACCGATCTAGTATATATATATATATATATATATATATATATATATATATATATATATATATATACATATTGTTTTGAACGGCCCTCATTTTGCATCTCCTGGGATGGATTGAAGGATATTTGATTAACTTTTTTTGAATTGCTTCGGGGAAATCTGCTAACTAGTTCAGTAATATTCTGAAATTTTAGTAAATGAGATGAATTCGCATTGTATAAAAATAACATTATTAATTTAACAGAGGTGAACTTTGAATTCTAATGGAATAGAAACAACTGTGTTAATTGCGAAGCACTTAAAGTTAAAAGAAGAAGAAAAAAAAAATATGAGTGTAGTGAAAAATTAAAAACAGGCCAAAAAGGAGAGAAGGGGGATTTATGGTGCGGGCGAAAGATATATGGCTTATGTTCAAACAATACCACTTATCAACTTTCTTATTACAATAAAAAGTTTAAGTTTAAAATCTCTCTCTTTTCAAGTTCAGTTCTGCCCTTGTAGCCGTTTGCTCTTAAATCTTGGCGTAGTTTCCATCCTTCTATATAATTTATTTTAGCAGAATTCCCAGCTCTTGAGGTCATACTCAGGACCCGAGTTTCGAAACATTTCCTCAAATACCCAGGAGATGACGAAAAACCTCAGGCCCGATCAAAACGACTATATATATATATATATATTAAATTTGACGAGACAAAGGTTTTACATAGAGAAGACCACCTCGGTAAAAGATTAGTCCTGGAAGCCCTAGAAATACATAAGATGACAAATACTATAAACGGCGTGGACGGTGTCATACTTTCAGAAACGTGGAAAGTCATACTAAAATAAAATAAAACTCAAAAACATATGATAATTGAAGTAGCCATTTAAATCAAATTTATGCCTGACGATGATGGACGCATTTTCATCGAAAATTTGCAGAACAAAAATTCCAACCGCTGGAGCAGATAGCCGAAATCCTCACAATGACGGTACTCCCCAGCGATGCAGCCTCAAAAATAGAATATATATATATATATATATATATATATATATATATATATATATATATATATATATATATAAAATTGTAACCTCTGTCTGGACATTGATTTTTTTCGCGAAATTTCACGATAACTTTTCGTTTCACATGTCATAGACACCATAACTGCATTTTGTTTCTTTGGTGTGTGTTTGTTTATGTGTTACCTTTTCACGCCTAAACGGCTGAACTGAATTTAATGAAACTTGGTATGTATATAACAACTAGCCCATCTTAGACTTTAGGCTATATTAATATTCTCTAAAACAAACAGGAGTGGGGGTTATAATGGAGCCCTGAAATTAAAAATAGAGATATTTCGTTTTTGTATATATATATATATATATATATATATATATATATATATATATATATATATATGTATATATCAGACTATTGACTAGCGAATGACATAAACTAAAACAGGACATTTAACGACAAAAAGGCAAATTTCCAATTGCAGAAGATAAACTATTTTTTAAATATAATAATGGGCTTAAAATATTTGCAGAACATGCTTTTGCTGCAATTAATAAATTGTATACTTATTCCAGTTGATAAAAATAACTTAAAGGATTACGCTTAATTAATAATTATTATATTAAGGCTTTTCCCTTTATATGTTTTAGCAGATTACCTTTCCAGAAAGCTTGTATAGAAACAATCTTATTGGAAATTAAATGTACTATAAGTATGTTTATTTATATTTTCTCTCTATCTGGAATATTAACCGAGATTTTTGCATTTTTCATATCCGGTTATTGTCGGTTCTATTGGTGTGATTCCGCCGAAAGTTAGTTCGGCCGTTTCCGTCGCTGTTCGGCTCTCGTGAAATTGGCGTAGAGACTGGTGTAGGTATCTTCTTTGTCAGATATATGCATATACGTTCTGTTGATCCTCCCCCACCCTTCTTGGGGAAGGCCTGAAATAAAAACTCGCGATATTTCATTGTCTATTTACTTTGTTATTTAGAGTTACGTTTGGTTTATACATTTTTTTCGGGAACAATGTATGAAGCAAGTAGTTCGCCTAGAAATATTGATATGTTCAAGAATTCTTTACAATATCAACTATGTCCTTAATAATTCAAAGCTATGCATAATGCACAGGTGACGGGAAATATGACAATATGGAGGTCTTACTTAAAAAATTAGTTTTATTATTAACTAATCCACAGCAACGACGGGTATAGACCCTAAACCCTGGGACGGGTAAATGTCAAAATATTGTCCAAAATAAAGCCTTGCCAAAAAAATATCATCACCATTCAGCCTCAAATGAATTCCAGGGCGAAGCCGGGTATCTGAGCTAGTATATATAAAATTTAGAACGGACTTCATTTTGGCCATCTACAAGGTGAGATTCTACACGACTACTAGGGTTCTTATTACTCGGATCGTAAAATGTTATAGAACCAATCTCGTTAAACTACTGATGTTCTACAATTGTTATTCTATTTTCTATTTTTTCGTAACTCAAGTATTAGGCGACTTATTCGTACTTAATCGTTTTCAGCTTTCAGTAACCCCCCCCCCCCCACTAACGAACGTAGGAAGTCTGCTTAGTTTACGTGGCCCCTGCATGACGGACTTTTAGCAGAATTCCCTTAACGGAAATTAGCTATTGAAGTTGTACTCGTGGCGCGATTTTCGAAACATTTCTTCAAATACCCAGGAGATGACGAAAATGAGGTGCGTTCAAAATTATATTCCAAACTCGGTATTTTATCGTTTTATGCCAAAACAAAGGTCAAGTTCGTTAAAAGCTGAAATCGGAACAGAGGGAGGGGGTTAAGAGGGGGGATTTTCGAAAATTCGAAATATCTCTGTTACTATTCGTCGAATAGAAAACATGTATAGGTAATATCTTGTTGCAAATTAAATGTACTATAAATATTGAAATATACATTTATTCTCTATCTTGAATATTAGCCGAGATATTTGCATTCTTCATATTCGGCTATTGTCAGTTCTGTTGGTGCGATTCCGCTGAATGTTAGTTCGGCTGTTTCAGTAACTGCTTGAGACTGCTGTAAAAGACTGGTGTAGGTATCTTCTTTGTGAGATATATGCAAATACGTTCTGTTGATCCTCCCCCCCCCTTCTTTAGCTCATGGACTACTAAAATTTGAATTATTGAGATAACAATTATTCTGATTCATTATAAATTACTGTACTTGATATAGGAAATAATTTTCAATAAAATTAATATTTTATATTCGGATATATTTAAGAAATTGTTTTTCTTTCCGGTCAAGAGTGTTTCGATCTATTCAGCTCTGTGAGGTTGGCTTGCCGTTTTTTTTTACAATTCTGAAGCTTTCCGTTGTGGAGGTCATTAAAGTGAAGATTGCCAGAAAGATATCTGATTGTCATTTGTGTTCTCGTAATATTCACGGCGGTATCAACTACTTTAGTGTTACAAGTATGTATATTTATCTGTTGTGAAACATCAAGTGGGAAAACTGCTTTAGTTTACACAGCCGCCGCGTGTCTGACGTTTTTCTTCATAGGATAGCTGTCCTATTGCAAGACCCTTGGCCGAAGTCGATGTATATGTATAGGACTATAGCTGTGAAGGAGCTGTGCTCCTATCATCTGCTCCTATTGTTGGAATTGGTTGATAAGAGGAGTCATTGTCTCGCCATCTACCTACAGCTGTTTTCGGCTCTATGATTGACACTGACATCCCCCTGTCCTTTTCAATCAGGGCCAGGGAGGCCTCAAATTAACATAGTGATATTTCATTTCTTATTGGGGTTTCGGCAAATATGCACATAACAAAAGTTGTTTATTTTGTTATTTAGAGAAACTTTTTTTTATATACAGTATCGTCGTATACCGAAGTATAAAGGCGTTATAAGATAAAAATTATAGCGGGAGTCAACAATTTGATTTGGCACAAAAGACTCAACCGAACTAAACCAAACTCGGTATGTGTATTATCACTAACGCCTTCCTTATAATAAGCCATACTAACATTTCTAGGGAAGGGCAGGAGTGGGGGTTATAAGGGAGGCCTGAAATTAACATAGTGATATTTCGTATCTTATTGGGGTTTCGGCAAATATGCACATAACAAAAGATGTTTATTTTGTTATTTAGAGAAATTTGCTCAACAATTATTTTCAGTATGAACTACCAGGTACCTCACCTGGAAAAATTAATTCATATGTATGTTAATATTTTGTCCTTAATAATTCAAATCTATGCATAATGCACAGGAAACGGGAAATATGACAATATGGAGGACAGTGAAGTCTTACGTAAAAAATTAATTTTCTTATTAACAAATCCACAGAAACGACGGGTATTAACCCTATGCACTGGGACGGGTAAATGTCAAAATATTGTGCAAAGTAAAGCCTTGCCAAAAAAATACCATCACCATACAGCCTCAAATGAATTCCCGGGCGAAGCCAGATATCTGAGCTAGTATATGTATATATATATATATATATATATATATATATATATATATATATATATATATATATATAGAGAGAGAGAGAGAGAGAGAGTGAGAGAGAGAGAGTGTGTGAGAGAGAGAGAGAGAGAGTGAGAGAGAGAGAGAGAGAGATTGAAATATTTGTCTATTGAACGCTCTAACGGTCAAAATTTTTGTTTGATCGTTACCGAACTTGATATTTAAACGTTTTAAGCTAAGATCAAGAAAATACCTCCGTTGTCATGCATCGGATGGAAAAATTGTATGAGATCAATATTATTGCAAATGTAATGTTCTATAAATGTTGTTATATAGGTTTATTTCACTATCTAATATTATCCAAGATATTTCCATTTTTTAGTTTTCGGCCTCCAGTAAACCCCCTTCCCACTTATGTCATATTAACAATAAGCTGTTATATTATGTTATATTATGAAGCGCATTATTTGAACACATAAAAACCAAATATTGTTCTCATTGAACTTTTAATTTTTTAGATAAATGCAAATACGTGGCACACGTGGGAAATCAGTTTAGATCAATTGTCCATCAATTCTGGGTAGGATCGGTAGGGATTTGAGGGAAACTTTCAAAAATCGTGTCATGAGTACGATCTCAATAGCCGATTTCCCTTGAGGTAAATCTGCTGAAAATGGAGAAAAGCCAATAATTTGAAAAAATAAATATGTTAAACGGTTTGGTTTTGAAAATTATGGAATTATTTTAGAGTTTTCTCTAGCAGTTGAGTGGTCCATTACTCTTTATACTTCGGTATACGACGATACTGTATATAAAAAAAAGTTTCTCTAAATAACAAAATAAACAACTTTTGTTATGTGCATATTTGCCGAAACCCCAATAAGAAATGAAATATCACTATGTTAATTTGAGGCCTCCCTTATAACCCCCACTCCTGCCCGTCCCTAGAAATGTTAGTATGGCTTATTATAAGTAAGTCGTTAGTACTAATTCACATACCGAGTTTGGTTTAGTTCGGTTGAGTCTTTTGTGCGAAATAAAATTGTTGACTCCCGCTATAATTTTTAGCGTATAACGCCTTTATACTTCGGTATACGACGATACTGTATAAAAAAAAAAGTTTCTCTAAATAGCAAAATAAACAACTTTTGTTATGTGCATATTTGCGGAAAAAGCAATAGGAAACGAAATATCGCTATTTTGAATTTCAGGCCTCCCTTATAACCCCCACTCCTGCCCTTCCCTAGAAATGTTAGTATGGCTTATTAAAAGGAAGTCGTTAGTACTAATTCACATACCGAGTTTGGTTTAGTTCGGTTGAGTCTTTTCTGCGAAATAAAATTGTGGACTCCCGCTATAGTTTTTAGCGTATAACTCATTTATAATTCCGTATATGGAAAATGTGCATATAACAAAAGTTAGTCTAAATAACAAAATAAACAACTTTTGTTATGTTTATATTTCCCGAAAAACCAATAGGAATCGAAATATCGCTATTTTTAATTTCAGGCCTCCCTTATAACCCCCACTCCTGTTCGTCTCAGAGAATATTAACATAGCCTAAAGTCTAAGTTTGGTTAGTAGTAATATACATACCAAGTTTCATAAAATTCGGTTTAGCCGTTTATGCGTGAAAAGGTAACAAACAAACAAACAAACATACACGAAAGAAACAAAATGCAGATATGGTGTCTATGACATATGAAACGAAAAGTTATCATGAAATTTCGCGAAAAAAATCTATGTACAGACGGAGGTTACAATTTTATATATATATATATATATATATATATATATATATATATATATATATATATATATAGATAAATATAATTTTGAATGGACTTCATTTTCGTCATCTCCTAGGTAGGATCGATGGACATTTGGAAAAAGTTTTCGAAAATCGCGTTTTCAGTTTGACCTCAACAGTTGAGGTCATTCTCATGGATGAGTCTAATCAATTTTGTTTAATGTGATGGGCTTAACCTTATGTTCATAATCCTCAATTTTTCATAATAATTTCAACTAGAGATATAATTAATAATTGTAAAAGTGGCAATCTTCTGTTAAATCTTTCATTATCAAAGGCCCTTAAGGGAAATTAACTATTGAGGTCGTACTCATACACCTCAATATGAAATCTTCAGTCTCAGAGACGCTAGAAGCATGTTAGAACTATTTCCAGCGAAATATCGCTCAGAAAAATGAACACACGGTCAGTTATCGATGACTGTTGATTATAACATAAATAAACTTTTTTTCACATTCGTAATAAGCTGATATATCATGAATATTCTTATTTCAAGCTTCAACACCTCTTATTGTTTTCACCAGACGGATAGGGTTTAGAGAAGTTGGAATATAAACAACAAGAAGCATAGCCTGGGGAAATTTTCATACTGCTGGATTAATTATTATTTAATTATGGAAATACAGATATGAGCATTAAATGAATATGACCTTATTTGCATATTGGCTGAATAAATACAATATAATCCAGAACAAAGGAATAGATTACACAAAACTGAATCTATAATGAATACGTGGGTTATATAAAATTAGAAAATAAATGTGAGTTCAATTATTTATTAAGCCGCTCTGGGATACATGTTTTATAGCATTTGTCGACACCTGCCCCCGACAATTTTTTCAGACACTACCTCATGTACATTACTCCAACAGCTCAAAAGTTTCTCTCCCGTTAAATCTATTTCAAATATTTTAAAATACACTGACTGCTTTTATGCTATTAAATAAATTTAATCCTTTTATGTAAAAAGGAAGGTCTAGTTCGTTAATGGCAGAAATAGGACCAGTGGTTATATCATGAACCCCTTGATTCTAAGCCTAGCAAGGGTTTAGAGGTGGATGACTCGAAATTTGAAAATATTTTCATTATAATGATTCAGATAGTAAAATGTTATATGACCAACCTTGAAGAAGTCTTAATTGATGACGGCGTTGCCTTACGAATTAGTATGTATCTGGCTGGCATGATACATGTCAACTATATTTGCTATTTGATACCATAAAGTACCTGCCGTTTCAGTCAACACTAATGATCACATGCTTTATTCGCGGCCATCGTAAAAGGAATAAGGGGGGTTTAGACGGGGGGGGGAAGGGATGTCCGAAAATTCAAAATATCTCTGTAATTATGAGTTGGATTGTAAAAGCTTATAGAACCAATGTTGTTAAACTATTGAGCGTCTACAATTGTTCTTTTATGCATTTTTCGTGTATATATATATATATATATATATATATATATATATATATATATATATATATATATTAAAGCTCTAGGGGTTGTAATTTTTGTTTAATAGTTACCTAAGTCGGTATTTAATCATTTCATGTAAAAAGAAAGGTCAAGTTCGTTAATAGATGACTTCGGATCATGTGGATAGGGTGTTTAGGGGGGAGAATATTGAAAATTCGAAATATCACTGTTACCAGATGTCGCACAGTGGGCCGGATGGCCAATCTAGGTGGAAATAATTCATGAAATCAAAACATCTAATTAAGTTATTTGCCGTCTATTAATCCAATATGGCATGGTATTTTGGAATTAGCACCAGTACAAACATCACAAGAATACACAAACAATCCCAAATCCGATGTTTTCATTCTAATGATTAACAAGTTTGCAGCTCAGTTTTATCTAAAAATTTACTGAGAAAGGTTGTTTTTTCTGTATTTAAATTATCGAAAGTAAATTATTAAACTAGTTTATAAGATGGATGCCATATCCATAGGTAAGTTAATAATAAAAATACAATAATATCTCAAAATTATACGAAATAAAAAATGTTAACATCCGTAAAAAAAAAATATACCGCATAATACCGCTAAGATAATTATGTCTGTTGTTGTTTATAATACAAACTAACATTTCATAAGAAAACAAAAATAGGAGATATTATAAAAAGACCTTTAAAAGAAATAGTGTTTGCTTCTGAAGTCGCTGTAAGAAAGTCGGGAAAATGTGATGCAGCTAACATCATTAAAGAAGTAGCTCTTTGTTCATCTGATGTAGCTACTCAAATTAAAAAACTTCAAATGAGTAAACTTAATGAAACCCGCCCATTTACTAACAAAGAAGCGTTAGCTATTTTCATTGACTGTAAGTTGTCAAAAAATTTATATAAGTTGCTTCGGAATCATGCATTAAACATTAATCATAAAACATTTTGGTTTGGAGCAATCCTTTTCCTTCGTCCACACGAAACTGCAGGCCGCTAAAGTTTATGTTTTCCAAAGAAACCACCGATTTGACTATCACCGAAACAAATAAAATTAAACAACAAATAGAGTCGCTGTGTGAAAGGTGACTTTGGAAAATATAGATATCAATGTTCATTACAAATTTTTGCTGACCATGGTGGACGGAAAAGTTTGTAATGCTCTAACAGGGACCAAGTCAAGTCAGAGATTTTATATATGTGGTGCAACTCCTAAATTGATGAATGCTATTAATCCATTAGTATCTCATGATATCAAAGAAAATTATGATTTTGGAATTTCCCCATTGCATGCCTGGATTAGGTCACTCCAATGCTTCATTCATATAAGTTACAGACTTATTATAAAAAAATGGTCTATCACAACCAATGAACACAAAGAAGAACTAAAAAATCGAAAAATGGAAATTCAAAAGAAATTTAAAGATGAGATGGGATTAATAATTGATAGACCTAAACCCGGATTTGGTACAAGCAATGACGGAAATACGGCAAGACGATTTTTCAAAAACCACGAAAAAAGTGCCACTATAACCGGATTAGACGACGAACTTTTAAAAAGATTTTATATCATCTTGACTACTTTGTCATCTGGCTATGAGATTAATGTCGACAAATTCCAGACATACGTTCAAGATACAAGAACGTTATACCTAAGTACATATTCATGGTATTGCATGCCCGTGACTGTTCATAAAATTTTGACCCATAGCACCCAAATAATTAAAAAGTGCATTGTGCCTATCGGAATGCTATCGGAGGAGGCTCAGGAGTCTCGAAATAATGATTTGAGGCGATTTCGAGAGTGCCATACCCGGAAATGCTCTCGAATAGATACAAATACGGATTTAGCATAAAGGCTGTTGGTGACTTCAGATCCTTTAATTAATTCTTTTAGGAAGGAGACCAGGAAGAGTCGAAAACGTTTACATAAGGATGTGCTATCGCTTTTTCAGCCTCCAAGTTCTAATATAAGTAAAGATTCAGAAAGCGATAATAGCGATAGTGACAATATCTCCCATTAACTGTTCTTCTTTTGTGATTTCAATTGTTACCTATGTTTTGGATTTTTCTTTATATATTGTGGTTATTATTTCCTTTATATATCGTGGATATTATTTACGACTAAATAATTGTATAATAATAATAAAACAATAAAACATTAAAAAATAACAAGTTAGCAGTTTTTTCCACCTAGATCGGCCATCCGGCCCACTGTGCATCGGTTCGAACAAGTGTGTTGAGCCAATCTTATTGAAAATTAAATGTACTATAATAAAATTAAATGAAATATTATTAAATACATTTATTCTCTATTTTGAATATTACTCAGTTTTCATCCTTCAGCAAACCCCCACTTCTACTCATGTTACATAAACAATACTCTGTTATGTAGATAGATAGATAGATAGATAAAAATTCTGTATTTAAGTATAAGCTTTTTACAGGGGGTCCGAAGTTTTACAAATATATATATATATATATATATATATATATATATATATATATATATATATGTATATAAATTAAAACACATAGGTAGGTACAATACTTCTCTAAAGTAATGCATTAACATTGGTAATTGATAAAATAAATAATTTGGCTATAATTAGTATATTAATAAACAATGAATTACATTATAGTTAAAATGGCTTACTCAACATTGGGAGATCTTCAAATTTGATACATAAGTAAACTTAAATTAAGAGAAACAAGAATAAAAATAAAGAAGTAGTAAGAAAGAAAAGAAAAAGAAACAAGAACATAAAATTTCATTAATCTGCTTATATTAAAGAAAACAAAATAAATAAAGAGAAACAAAATAATAATATAAAATAAAATAATAATAAGTAAATGAAATAAAAATTATATGTATAATAATAGACAAAATGAAGAGACAATTCTTCTAAATCATCAATCAATTCCGAAGGCACAATATTAATTATGAAAAATAAATAGATATATAAAATATAGAAATAATAATAATAATAAATGAATTATTTACAACTTGTGTAGCAAGTGCCAAATCAATCGAACATTATAATACTCTGTTATGTAATAAACCACATTATTCGAAGATTAAATACCAGATATTGTTTTCACGATACCTTTAATGTACGAGATACATGCAAATATGTTCTGGTGAACCCCCCCTCCCGTCATAAGTTATTGGACTTATAAAATTTGATTGATTGAGGTAAAACCTATTCTGATTCATTATAAATAACAGTGCAAGATATACTAAATCTTTTTCAATCATATTAATACGTTATATTCTGATATATTTCAGCAATTGGTTTTCTTTCCTGTGAGAGGTTAGTAGACCTTTTTGTTTACATGTCAGGAGCTTATTAAAATTTACTGAATTTCTTATTACTGTTATTATTTATTCACTTGTGGTGGTGTTGTGTTACCAGTATGTAGATTTATCTATTATTAAATTTCAGGAAGGATATCTGCTTAGTTGGCGCAGCCCCTGCGCGACGGACTTTTACCATATTCATTAAGGTGTATAGTATTCTAATGTTGATTGGATTAGATTTGATATACACGTACTGTTCTGTGTATAGGGTGGCTATTGAGATTCCGAGCAAGGGGCCTAGTTGAGTTAGGCTAATTAAGGGGGGCTATGATGAATAGTGGAGGAAGGTGTTAATTAAATTTTGTTTTGTTCTAGATGTATCTGACATCCACTTGGGACCCAGCTACCCTGGGCATCGTCCGTCAATATTGGGCCTCAACAGCAGGTAATATCTTCAAACAAATAAAAATGATTATACTTAAGTCTAAAGTTATTAATCCTCCAAGGCTAATATGTAGGGCACCTGGAATGGATTCCATATGAGCCTTGAACATTGTTTCAATATTTTAAAATTACTCATGAATTTTACTCAAATATTAATACTGAATCACAAT
>CM032233.1:8177500-8262500 GCA_019009955.1 Riptortus pedestris
ATTCAGGTGTCTCCATCATCACTTAATGGTATTTTCAAACTGCATTTCGCTGAACATTTAAGACTTGCTTCTAAACTAAGCCAATTTAAGAAAATTTCAAATGAGAATATCGTCTGTGTATTCTCATCCATGAAATTTGAAATTGGCTTTACTGTTGGGGGAAATTTTCAGATCTGAGATGCTTGAGGGTTGCTCAAATAATGAAATTCTCCCGTAGATATAACTTCAGGAATTTAAGAAATTCACATGCAATTCTAGCTAATTTAAAGATTAGAATACCTCAGGGGTTTAGAGTCTGAGAACTGATTTACCAGGTCAGTAAGAGTTGCCTCAGAAGTTCAACATATGAAATATTCACTGTAGTAACCTTAGAGTTTGCCAGCTCAGAAAATTCACATATATGAAAAGCATCAGAGGGGTATAATCTGGATAATTTCCAGAGGATATATCAATGAATAAAGTAAATTTTATTGAATGTTAGAAATGATGTTTGGGTATCGACTACAAAAGTTCTCAGTCAAAAACATACAGGAATTTCTGTATGTTTTCTACAAAAAAGTACAATTTCTAAAATGAACTTTTTGGTGCTTTTTTCACAAGAGCATTCAAGATTTGACTTTAATTCAGTGCGTTAGGCTTTTCTTCACTGCTCTTCCTATACTACAATTGAAGAAGGGTGCCAACGGAGCCCGTTTGCAGAAAAAATAAACCCGTCTATTTGATGGATTGAACATACAAAATCATCCTTTACTATCAATAAGCAACGACTAACTAACAACTGGCAAAGTAAGTTTTATTTTCGTTTCCATATTTAAAAATTCTTACAATAAAAAGAAATTTACAGAAGCCTGGGTTAGCCCATCAGCTTCAGTGACAAGTTCTTTCTTCTATAAAAATTAATTTAAACTTATAATTTTGGTTCTTAAGTGAAATAATAAATACTTAAAGTGACAGAAAACCAGAAAACGAAATAGAAATTTTTAGAAAAGCTAAAATTATAATGTTTACTAAATAATCATATTTATATTTCAATGCTCTATTTGCATAATTGCCGAGTCATAAGTACTCCTCTCCATTTAATATTCTTCTGACCTGGCTCTCGGTATATTTTTTCCCAAACGAATATCTTCTGGATTCCCTGAGGATGTGCAAGGAAATGGAAAACATGTAGGCTCAAATAGTACTAACTCTAGGCATTCCTGATGAGATTCAGTGTTTCCGTCTTGGTTCTTCAGAGTATACTTAGGATTAGCCTAATTAGGAGTGACTTAGGATTAGCCAGTTCAGTAAATTCAAAAATGAGAGTAACCCCTGGAGGTTTAAATCACGATAACTGTACAAATCGTCTTAGGGTTTTGCTGTGCGAGCATCCTTCTTACTAAATTCAAAATTGAAAAAAACGATTATCCCAACTAGAAAAAAAAAATTCAGTAACTCTTGCAAAATGGCAGTAGAAAATACCCACCTGAAGTGGAAATCAAGCGGCCTTGAATTTAAATTTTATAAATATGAACATATTTTACTTAATCCTTATTTATCAATGTTTATAATTTAAATATATGTCAAAATATGGATTTTTTTTGGATAAATAATATTTTAAAATAATTATATATTCAAGTATTTATTTTTATTTAATTATTTTCTGGATGTGTGCTTCGTGATGAGGAGTTGGAATTATTGTAATGAGTTTTTTTGTTTTGTTTTTGACAAAAGATATTTCTATGTATATTGCATGCGTGTGTTTACTCAGTAGAATTGATATCTCAGCAGTATGAGATACTTTGCGATTCCTGAGTAATAATAGCTTATGAAGGCTGATGCCTTGATTGTAAAAAAATATAAATAAAGAATCTCTTAAGATTGAAATATTTAATTACATTACCACTCATCCTGCAAATCTCCTAAACCCTTCTCTTCAATGGGTAAATCTGTTCAGGCCCTTAACGATCTCCAGGCAAGGTTTGTTTTAGTATTTCAGACGATATTTCCTTTAATGCTAATCTGAAATAATAATTATAATCTGCATTTAATCCCTGCTCTCCAGCTCTAACGACGGCTTACTGGTGAATAATAGGCTTAAATTGAGATAATGAACCAAATTGAATAATGCTGGCCTGTTAACATTTCTGAATGAGTGGTCAAAGGTGAGCTTAAGAAAAGGACTATTTACACTTAAAATAATCTTTTCGTCAAAATATGATCTCAATCATATCTTCGTTGAAGGTGAAATGGCGGAAGGACAGAGATAAACGAAACGAGGAAAATATCTTCCACTTATTTATTTCTCTCTCTAAAGTGTTTAGCTGGGCTCTTTTTTACTTTACCCACACCGGTTACTTATTTCTAAAATAGTGATTTATCTTATTATTAAATTAATCCTAGTAGAGAACCGTTGATTAAAATAATGTATTTAGCAAGCTTTAAATGTAAACAAATAAAAGTCCGTCACGCAGGGGCTGCGTAAACTAAGCAGATTTCCCTCGTGATGGAATGACACAGGAGTGGCCCCACCATATATCACCCTTTCGATAAAAACCCCCTACAAGTATAATCTCTAAGATATGTATATACTATGTTTGGTTTTCCGATTTCTTCGGAATTCACCTATTTGAGCCTCCTTGGACCCATGTTGACTAGTATCGGTGTGCCGCCTCTACCTATGTACTGACGTGCATATATGTACGTTCGTATATAACCAAACTAGTCAAAATGGTTTCAGAGTAGTTTAAAACGATTAATTCTTTTGAGATCTTAAAACCGAAAATAAACGAGATTGAATACTTCCATTACTGCGTACGTGAGTGTAAAATCGAATGCAAGCTTCTTTGACAAATCTTAATGCATTATTTCATTAGAACTGTATTTCAAGGTAAGATTGAGCTTGGGGGAGTAGTGAGGTCAAGAAATCAGTTTTCTAATGCATCAAACATCACATGAACTTCAGTTGCTGCAGTCAAGAGGGCAGACAATCTCAATTGCAAGCCATTATATCTTCACGATGTTCACAAACACACACAAACACCCATATATATATATATATATATATATATATATATATATATATATATATATATATATATATATAAAGCTTACCTCCCACTCCCTGTCTTGTTCTAATCAACATAATAACAATCTGTGCAAAATTTTAGCTAAATGACACAAGTACGAGGCGACCCTCATTGACTTTAAAGTCTTGAAATTATCCCCAAAAGTAACTTTTTACAGATATATTTTTTAATTATTTTATTTGCAATCACTTGTACTGGGGTTATGGAAATTAATTTAGTCACCCCCCTGGTTAATTTGGCATTAAAAGATTCTTCCTATACTTGTAAAATGACATCAACTTCTACCGGTATTTCGTCACAGAAATTAAGAAAATATTATCATGTCTCTCTTGTTGGCTACATTTCTAACCAAATCGTCGGAGCCAAACTACCTTCGAACCGGCAAGTTTTAAAAGTTTTTCTACATAGTGAGGGTTGTAAATCTTACGAAAAAGGAGAATACATCATTGGCGATTCAAGAAGTTGTCTTTTTTCCCGCAGAAAGCACGAATTCCTATTAGAAACACTGCATTGTTAAGTTTCATTCTCAAACTCTATGATGATTGGAAAGGTTTACAGAAAAAATTGATTAGAGCTGCATGCATTGAAAAAGAAAAATGGGATCTTTTTATGGAAATTATGGAGGATCTCTTTGACATAGCTCATTCAGATGCTTTGGAACAAATGAAAAATAAAGAGCATAAGAATTTGTTATTGCTTCAGCGTCAAAAAGGATGCATGATCGGTGGCTTCATGATTGGTGTGGATTAAAAAATACAACATAAGGACGTAGCTGCAAAACAGCGTACTGCAATGGAAAATGCTAGGAAACTCATGAAGAAATGGAACAACATTTTGCTACTCATCGGCTAGCTATATCAAATAGTGATTGAACAAGCTGCTAAAGCTGATGGTGATGGTGGTGACGACACTGAAAATGTCTCTGCCATCGAAGTTTAACCTAAACGACTGCAAAGAATTAATGTTGCATTCGGATGGAAAGCTGCTCCCAGCACTCACAGGTGTTGAGTAGGTTGATAGGCTGGCAATAGTAACTTCTCAGGGCAAGGACCAATTGTTGGGAGTCCCTGAAATCCCAACATCTTCAGGCAAAGGCTGTTTACCAAGCAGTGGAAAAGTGGTGTTTAACTGACAAAATTCAGGAACTTTGTTGTGATACTACTGCAAGCAACATTCAGAATGATTTCAAACAATTGCTGGGGTTGCCTGGACGTTTCCAAAACAATTTCTCTAAGAAACTAATTAAGATAGAGAACAGTATATGGCTTTTTAACAGAATTCATCGTTGTGTATATAGTATATTGCAATTTCAAAGCGTTTGAGAGTCACCTAGCAGTTGTCCGATTGCTCTGAAATTGTGACAGAGAGTTATTTTGTTGATTGGATCATTAATCTACTAACATACTAAAACATATCTGCCCTGCAATAGTCCATCCTCCAATATCATGTAATTATCCAATATAATATTAATAGTAACAACCGTCTTATACATCAACATGGTCCTCCGGTATCAAATCATATACTACTTCCATGACCCAGCACCTCTCTTAAAATATTCCAGCCTTTAGCGGGTAAGGCTGAAGGGCTTGTATATACAGTTACTATTAACCCAAATTAGAATATATGCTATGCAAGTATTCTAGGAGACAACCAGGATTGGGGGGTGGGGTTATAAAGGAGACCTGAAATATAAAATTGCAATATTTCATTTCCTATTGTTTTTTGGCATAGATGCACATAAAAAAAAGTTGTTTATATTGTTATTTAATGTACCTTTTGTTATAAACACTTTTGTCGTATACTGAAGTATAAACGAGATATACGCTAAAAGCTATAGCCGGAATCAACAATTTTATTGGTACTAGTTTTTAAGAGAAAGAGTTTTTAATACAGTCATTCTATGAATAATGATGTTAAATTTTAGACTTATATTTAAGTATACCTAAGGTTTAATATTTAGAATAACTGAAGTTGCTATAATTTACAGACAGAGGTTACAATTGTATATATATTTGAATAAACCTTTTTTCAAAATTAGCAAAATGACTAAATCTACAAAAAACATTAGTATGGAGACGACTGTCGGATTGTACATCGCTGTATATTTGGTAAAATGTATTGATACTAGCGGAACTTATTTTGAATAAAAATAACATCGTTTAATTTTCCCCCCTCATTTTTCTCATAGCACAGGAAGTGTCATTTCACATGTTCCAACCCAATGTCATTTATATGCAAATAAGTTTGTCAAGCTGTTCCCTAACCTGTACATTCCATGAACGACCTATAGCCGTCCACCCGCTGTCCACCTATTCTCCATACAACCAAACTTAAAATTTCATTCACTTCAATTCCATTCAAAAGGAGGGGAAGTCAATATTGTATATATATATATATATATATATATATATATATATATATATATATATATATATATATATATATATATATCGCGATATACATCAAGGTCAAGTGTTGGATCATGCTATTGCAAGAACAACATTAGTTCTTGAAGCACCTGTATGGTGTCTGAGATATCTCAAATATTTAGAACAAGCTGAAATAATGTTTTTTTTAAAAATAGTCCTTCACGCAGGGGCTGCGTAAACTAAGAAGATTTTCCACCTGCCGGTATAACACACTGTTGATTTCATCTCACCACAAATTTTCTATTTCTATGTAAAAAAACCGACGAAAAGGGGAAAAGGGAGGCACTGAAGGCAGAAAACAAGAAACTACACATAACTCGCTTAATATTTGAGTTACGAATTAGAAGTACATATATAATAATAATTGCAGAGCATTAATAGTTTGTCATGATTGGTTCTATAACATTTTACGATCCTACAACCGACATTTTATGATTTCACAATTTCAGGTTCGAATTCAGCCTTCAGCGAACGTACTACTATCTTCAATGTTGAACGGAACAGTTAAATATCGAGTATGGTATCGATAAAATAAACATTTCGGAGACGAGAACGTAAAACCTTATATTGTGACGTCATCGCACAACGGTTTTGCATGCGTTTTAAAAAGTCCGTCACGCAGGGGCTGCGTAAACTAAGCAGATTTCCCACGTGAAGTTATATAATATATAAATCTCCATACGACAGCCGAGCAGTTACGGAAACGGCCGAACTAGCTTTTGGCGGGAAACTCACTCGTGTGTTATCCGTCCACATATAATAAAAATGCAAATATCTCGGTTAATATTCAAGATAGAGAATAAATGTTGAATGAATGGAACGAAGTGGTTCATGATATAATAGCTAGCTGTTAATATGACATTCATAGGAGTGGGGGGGGGTTACTGATTACCGTGGTCAATATTTGACATAGAGAAAAAACATGTAAAAGCATTTACTGGGCGTTAATGAAATTAAATTGGCTATATGCAATTGTTCGATCTTGTAATGACGGATATATTTTTGTTTTTCATACTTTTCAAAAAGAGACTACAGGCCTTCCAGAGCAAAGTACTTCGAATAGCGGCGAATGCTCCCTGGTTTGTTAGGAATAGCCAAATCCACAGAGAATTGGAGGTTGCTCCTATTTCAGTACATCTTCAACAACTTGTAAGGAAGTATCATGGCAGCCTCCCAATGTCAAGCGGAGCAACTCATTGTAATTTAGGTGCAATGACTAAAGGACGAATACGTCCTAAATTGTACCAAAATCTCTTAATTTTGTAACAAATCTTGTATAACATCCATTTGTGTATAATACTTATGTATTGGTCCAAATAAAATTTTCTTTTCTTTCTTCTCTAAATCCCACGGATAGGATTCAATCTGAATTATTTCATGATGTATTCAAAGGAATTAAAATAGATTTTATATGCTGTGAAGAAGGGAACCAATGGTGTTCGAAACTGTCAGCATAATCAATAAACTCCTTTATTTGAAGAATTAAGAATTTGTATATCCGATACCCAACCATCCTCTACTATCACTATAGTATATACTATCCCTACTATAACCAACGGCTAGCAATTCAACCGATGATATATATATATATATATATTGTTACGTTTTTATTACCAAAACCAGTAATAAAACGTTTTTAATAAGAGTTCTTTAGGATTGAAAAATTAAATACTTGCAAGTTTCTTAGTTTTTATCACAGCACAATTTATTTCACAATGCACAATACACTTGGTAATTATTCTTAATTACTACTCACAGTATACACTGTGAAAACTGACCCGCTCGCGGCTGGCCGGTTCTTTATATAGGTCGTCGGCATACATCAAAAAGGAATTGACTGGACTATTCGACGCTGGTCTGGACGGGTCTAGTAGGCGCTAGACCTTCTGTCGGCTTCTTTGATCTACATCACACTTTCCAAATACGCGACTCTCTCTCTCTCTCTCTCTGAAAGGTTATTCATGTATTTAATTTTTGCAACAATATATATATATATATATATATATATATATATATATGTCTGTTATCTCTCTAGCAGTCGCAATTTTCGTTTTATCGTTACCAAACTTGATATTTAATCAATTAATGTAAAAATAAAAATCTAGTTCGTTAATGACTGAAAACAGTGGTGGGGGTTTAGAGGGGAGGATTTTTGAAAATTAGAAATATCTCCGTTATTATACGTCGCGGTGGTGTTATCAGTATGTAGATGTATCTGTTGTAAACCTTCCCGTGGAAAATCTCAGCTCCTGCATGACGGAGTTTATTATAAAATTTGTACTAATAAATATTTTCTTTCGCAAGCACAACAATTGTTGCTATTTTATGTATTTAGTAAGCACCATTGTTTAAAAGCGTAATCAATGACCGAGAGGGTTGTAATTGAATGTATGTTAGCAGTTAGACTGACTGTCTGCTGTTAATAAGGGGTTGCTAAGCCAATTTGAAGTTGGCCGTGGCGGAGGCCGGCCTTGGCCCCTGGTTGAATGAGCACGTCAGAACCTCCAGTTAGCCCCACGTGTCATAATTAGTCAACTTAAGTTCTTCTCATAACAACTGAGACAAATAAGTTAATTATCCATCTAGCTGCTAGTCACAAAGGTTCCAATTACACCAATTAAAGCGCTGAATATTAAAGCGGCTGACATAATGAATTGAGAAGTGATTCTATATTGCATCCCCAAATTGTCCTCTGAATTGTTTGACAATTTTGAGGCTTTGCTTCCATTTTCGTTTATCGTCACGTGCACGTGTTTCGCTATTGCAATACAGTTTCCTTGGTCTAAATTCCATCAAAGCAGAACGTTGACAAGACAGAGCTGCGATAATTATACATCAAATGATACCCATAGACTTCCCAGAAATGATATTCTAAATGAATAACGTAGAACTGTGACCTCAGTTTAATCTTCGTTGATGGAGAAATTGCCTAAATAAAAATACGTAAACTATCTCGACTAATTTTTTCCCCTCTACATGTTTGGCGTCATCAATGACGCCTCTTCAGGGGTAATGCACTATTATAATAAGATTCGAGCTTGCCACCTCGGCGGTCACGTCAAGACTAAAAATAATGGAGATGTACCACACCGTTCAACTGATAATATCGATACATCAACATATAATGAACGTATAAAAAGTATAGTGTAGTATAAAAAGTCCGTCACGCAGGGGCTGCGTAAACTAAGCAGATTTCCCACGTGAAGTTATACTGTACATAAATCTGCCCAATAACAACTGTAGTAATAAGGTATCTCTTAACCTATTCAAGAGGGACGGATAGTTACGGACGGCCGCCAGAGCTCTCGGCGGAAAGTCCCGAACATAGCCGACTCCCGCCGACCACACGCAGAATACAAATGCAAATATCTCGGTTAATATTCAAGATAGAGAATAAATGTATATAACAATATTTATAATAAATTTAATTAGCAATAAGACTGATTCTGTACAATTTTTCGATCCGACGTATAGTAACGGAGATATTTCGAATTTTCGAAAATCCTCCCCTCTAAAATATATATATATATATATATATATATATATATATATATATATATATATATATACAGTTTTGAACGGACTTCATTTTCGTCATCTACTAGGTAGGATCGATGGACATTTTAAGAAACATTTCGAAGATTCCGTCATGAGTACAATCTCAATAGCTGATTTCCCCTAAGGGAAATCTGCTAAAAACAATTACCTAAAACGTATCGAGTTTGGATAGGAAGAGGCATAACTTAATCTACAACTAAACACCTTGCTGTCATTTTAGCAGATTTCCCTTAAGGGAAATTTTTGAAAATTTTCTTCAAATGTCCATCGATCGTACCTAGGAGATAAAATGAGGTCTAAAATGAGGTAATATATATATTTGTCTGTTAACGCTCTAGCGGTCGCAATTTTTGTTTGATCGTTACCAAACACGATATTTAAACGTTTTATGCAAAAAGACAGATCAAGTTCGTTAATGGCTGAAATCGGACAAGTGGGAGGGGGGGGGATTGTCGAAAATTCGAAATATCTCCGTTACCATACGTCGAATCGAAAACTTGTATAAAATCAATCTTATTGCAAATTAAATTTACTATAAATATTGTTCTATACATTTATTCTCTATCTTGAATATTAACCGAGATATTTGCATTTTTATGAAGCCTGTGGTCGGGTATAGTTGGCCATTTCCGCCAGTACTCGGCTCTGGTGGAAGCTTCTTCTAACCTTACCTGTCGTTTCTAACCTTACCTTACCTTCCTTACTCTGTGAGATTTATGCAAATACGTTCTGTTCATCCGCCCCCCCCCTTCTTTAGTTCTTGGACTACTAAAATTTGAGTTATTCAAATATATATTATTCTTACAATTCAGAAGCCGTTGCAGTTGGGAATTTATTTTAATTAACTGAATGATGTCTCATTATCGTTTGTATTTAATCTGGGTGGTATTGTGTTACCAGTATGCAGATTTCTCTATTGTAAAACGTCGCATGAGAAATCTGCTTGTTTACGCAGCCCCTGCGTCACGGACTTTTTCGTAATTTACACGAAAATGTTTATTTCATCTCTACCATATTCGATATTTGTCCGTTTCATAGCTAGCATGTTAGCCATTAAACAATAAAATAATGATTTAATAATAACATAATTTTTTAACATTGTTTTGGGGGTCTGTAAGTGTTATAATTATAGTGGTATCACCAGAATAAAGAATAGATTTTGAAGGTTTAAGGTTAGCATGGAGGTCGTTTATATATATTAATAATAACAATGGCCGTAATATTGAACCTCGGGGAACACCGCATGTAATTGTTTGCCATTCTGACATAATTTTATATTCACTGGTATCATCAAGTTTTCTTTTATCAGATTCCCCTTAAGGGAAATCAGCTATTGAGGTTGTACTCATGACGCGATTTTCGAAATTTTTCTTCAAATGTCCATCGAGATCCTACCCAGGAGATGACGAAAATGAGGTCCGTTCAAAACTGTATCTATCTCTCTATCTATCTATCTATATATTTGTCTGTTACCGCTCTAGCGGTCGCAATGTTTGTCTTATCATTACAAAACTTGATATATAATCGTTTTAAGCAAAAAGAAAGATCAAGCTCGTTAATGGCTAAAATCGGACTAGGGAGAGAGGGGGTTTAAAGGGGAAGAATTTCGAAAATTCTTAATTTCTCCGTTATTATGCGTCGGATCGAAAAAGTGTATAATACTAATCTTATTGGAAATGTAATGTTCTATAAATGTTGTTATGTACATTTTTTCACTATCTTGATTATTTACTGAGATATTTGCATTTTTTTAGTTTTCGGTCTTAAAGTAAAGCCCCACTCCTACTCATCTCATATTTTCAATATTCTATTATGTTATGAAGCACTTTATTTGAAGCTAAAATACCAAATATTGTTCTCATTGAACTTTTAAGTTTTGAGATAAATGCATATACGTGGCGCATGTGGGAAATCTGCTGAGTTAACGCAGCCCCTGCGTGACGGACTTTTTTGTTTAAGGTTACATTGATGAGAGCGAAAAATAATATTTTGCAAACGACCCTAATAGTGAGAAGGTGAGTAGATGAGAGCAAATCTGTTACAAGGGATGATTAAACGGAAGCGTAGTCGGGAGGAGGCCGGTCATTGGGAGGGAGGCGAGCTTTCTACTTAAAGCACCACGGCAAAATGTATGCCTTAAACCAGGGCCAAGTAATTTAAATAATTGCCTTAGGTCAGCAGCCCCCTCCCCGCTAGCCCTCTTTTAATGTTGAAGCCCCGCTGGCTTCCTTTAAATTTCATAAATAGGCTCTAATAAATCAAGCGAAAAGTCAAGAGTATCAAATCTCATTTTCTGGATTTACACAATTTTCAGCTTAGCTCGTCAGACTCTAGAGTTGAATAAGTTATCTTTACTATCAGCTATCGTTATTATGACGAAATCGACTGGGTCCTTTTTGATTCCACTAGTTTCTCCTTCCATTTGTCCTGTCAGTCACGCAGGGGCTGAGTAAATTCAGCAGATTCCCTACGTGAAGATTTAAAATAGATTAATTTACGAGCAGGTATCAAATAATACCACTATGAATATTTTTTGTTTTATAGATAGATAGATAGATTTCATTGGCTAATATATCTATTGTTACGTTTTATTACATAATCAGTAATAAACGTGGTTTATAAGAGTTCTTTTGGATTGCAAAATTAAACACACACAAGTTTCACAGTTTTATCACTGCACAATTTATTTAACAATGCACAATACACTTGGTTAATTATTCTTAATTACTACTCACAGTATGCACTGATAGCGTCACTGTTCTTCAGATTACACAGTCCAATAATTCACTCACGGTCACTGAACTTCACAAAAAGACGGCACTGCACTGTCTTAAACACGGCACTATAATGCTACTTACAGAGTCACCGCACAACACTGTTCTTCACATAAAAACACTTTACCGCACTGCACTAAGTCGCACTGTAGCGCTGAACATCACTCGAAGACCGCTGAGCACCAACTAACTCGGGCACTGTCAGGGTCCCTTATATATAGCTTGTCGGCAAACATCAAACAGAATGGCCAGAAGGGGCTAGACACGTTCCTGGAACATACGCGGCCCTAATTAGATGCTGCCGGCGCCACTAATCTTCATCGGTCGGCTCCTTTCATGTCCCTCGTACTTCCCAAATACACGGCTATCTCTGATAATCCTTCATGTAAAAGATAACTTAAAGCATTCTATAAACCCTTTTCCGTCTTAATACATCCTTTAACTGGAGTGTGGTCCATCAGCACTTATAGATTCCTGTGTATTGCATCCTGATGTGATGAAGCAGTAAATCTTGTGTAGTTTTTCGAGGCTATCGATACTAAGTATCTCTTCAATCTTATGTACATCACATATACATATATATATATATATATATATATATATATATATATACAGTCGACTCTCGCTATCACGAAATTCCACGGGACGGCCATTTTTGTTCGTGTTATGTATAGTTGGTCTTAGGCATAGTTGGAGTTATAGAGGTGAACTAAATGAAAATTCGTGTTACAGAGGTAAAACAATTTACTGCGATTTATTCCCTACATCTTCTACAAATCTACATAATCTTAATATTTTAAGAATATTTAAATGAATTAAAATATGTATATTTACATAATTAAAAAAAACCGGTAAAACACAAAAAACAGAAAATATAATATTAATTTCACTGATTAATAAGTCCTTAATCTTCCTTTGCTTAAAACGGAAGAAAAAACTGAAAAACGAAAAAAAATTTAAACACTATCAGTCATAATGTTGATTAAAATAAAATCAACAAATCAGTTGATTGCTGTATCCCTTACAGCTTCAAAATTAAACATTTAACTTGGTACAGTATAATAAAAAATACTTACAGTAAACATAATAAATATCGTGTAAAACAGAGTAAACAGTTCCGACCATATTACTGCAATCCCACTAGTAGTTGAAATAGTCCGTTATCTTCTTCTGTTTAAGACTGTTAGCAACACGTTTGTCAATCATATTCTCGATTGAAACAATTGAAGAAAACACACTGTCTGGTACATCAGTGGTTTTTTTCTAAAAACATACGTAGAGTGCGTTACTGCAGCTTTGGCTTCTTTTAGATGTGACGTCTGCTGGGTTCTTCATCCTCGTGATCTTCGTCAGAAGGAGCGTCTTCTTCGTTGGTTAAGGAATCCAAAATATCGTCATCAGTCAACGTGCCGGTTACCGCTACCCTAAATTAGTTGGTGTTACGTATGGTAATTTCTTCGTGTTAGACAGGTTTTTCCAAGGGGATTAAAAATAATTCGTGATATCGAGGATTTCGTGTTATCGAGGTTCGTGTTAGCGAGAATCGACATATATATATATATATATATATATATATATATATATATATATAGGCACTGGTGACATAATATTAACCTTATAAGATAAAATAATATATATATTTTTTTTTATCTAAATGTTATCAAGTTAAACTTTAACTTAAACTGCCAACATTCTTTATAACTCAATTAGTACTATTTAACATTATATGCATTTGCTTTTATTATGTTATTTACTGTGACGTATTACTTGACTTCTTAGGACATCTGTATATTATTGTGTTTAATTATCAAGATAATTGTATATACTATGCTGTTGCCTAGTTGCATACTGCATTAAAGGAATAAACAACTCATGCTCAGTTTAGGAATGTCCTCAATGTGACGAATATTTTCCAGGGACATTAACCCTAGTATTACCGACCTCGCCCAGGTCGCACGGATTACCAAGGGGGGGGGGGCTCCTCGAGCCCACAACCTTAAAAACCTTTTATTTTTGGTTCTATAATTTTTTTTAAAAATTTTTATTTCTATTGGATTATGTTTAATGAACGTTTCTGTTCTGACACCAGTGAAAAAAAAAATTAAATACAAAAATAAAAATAAATTAAAAAAAAAAGTTCGGATGGGGAAAAAAGGATGACTTTAAATTAAATGTAATTTTATTCTACTGGAGGAACATATCTAAACATTGTTCTAGGAATATAAAAAGTTATCTATATCTAAGTTATTATAACATTATAATAGAATAATTAATTTAAGAAAATATAATTATCAGATTCGTAATGCAATTATCGGTGCTTTTGCACAATAATTTTTTTTCCGAGTGTTTATCCAGGATGCAGCATGGACTAACTGTTCCCCTAGTTGGGAACAACCTAGAAAATCTTCTCTTTTCTAAAAAAGTACCTATCAGGAGCAATAATTATAACCATCTCAGTAATATATTTTTATATGAAAAAAAATTATATGGGGAAATATATATTTTTTTTTTTGAGGAAAAAAAAACTTGAGAAGGTTTGTGTATGTTTAAAATTACATCAAAGTAATTATTATTTGAGCAATATAATTAATAACACTTGAATTACTAGTTAAAAGTAGTATTAAATATCAGTGGGCTCGAGGAGCCCCCCCCCCCTGGGTACTTAAGTGTATAACTACCCCTTGCATTACCAAGGGGGGGGGCTCCTCGAGCCCACACGTCAAAAAAAAATTTTTGTCTCAACATAGAAATTTTTTTATTTAATTTTATTGTTATGCCCTCACTCTAGGATGTTTTTCTGAGGAATACATCAAATATCAAAAATATCCCATTAAAATTGGGTGATAGGGAACAAAAACAAAAAGTTGTGGGCTCAAGGAGCCCCCCCCTTGGTAGTTCTAGGGCTAATTCATCACTTATGGCTGTTATTGCTCTCCATGGTACCTGTATTCTGAGCATTGCAATAATAAATGTTTTAATCGGCCCGATATAAATTTCTGGCAGCATTCACACATTATTCCGGATTTTATTATTTTCATTTTTTTATTGTGATACAGCTTCAACCACCATGAATATTAAGTGAATAAATACAATTGATAATGAGAAATGTTTCAGTCAAATTACATTTAACAATTATTATTATCTGAATTGTCAGTCAATCTCTCAGAGTTGCATAAAATATTCTTGATTGGAAAGAAAAACAATTACCGAAATATATCTGAATATTATATATTAATTTCATTGAAAACTATTTATAATATCTAGTACTGAAACTTTTAATTAATCATAATAATTTCGAACACTCTAATTGTAGTAATCCAAGAACAAAAGACGGGAGAGCAGGGATATCGCAACGTATTTACATATGTCTCATCTAGAAAAGATTTTGTTCAACACAATATTTGATATTTCGCTTTTAAATAAGACTGTTTATGATATACTAGTTTATTCTTATCGTGCAATGTATGAAAGTGGCGGTTTAATGAAGGCAGAAATCTAAATAAATTCCAATATCTTCGTTAATATTGAAGATAGAGAATAAATGTATATAACAATATTTATTGACTATTAAATTTGAAATAAAATTGTTTTTATGCTATCTTTCGATCCGAGTTTTCCCCCATCTGACCCCACCCCACCCACTGGTCCGATTTACCTGTTATTAACGATCTTGATCATTCAGGTATTCTTGGTCCTGGCTAGACATCTCTAATCAGCAGGCACTGACGATGGAGCGCTGATGCTGAAAGTGCACTTGCATAAATTAAAACACTAGTGGAGAACAATGCCTTTTATTGATCCAGATAAATTGGTTTATCTACCTTCAGCATTTCGGGAGAAAGTTGATCTTTAGTTTTGAACGAAACGCCCATACGAGTATATCGAGTTTGGTAACGATAAGACAAAAATTACGACAGTTAATGGCAAGTAACAGACAAATATATATATATATATATATACATATAATTTTGGACGGACTTCATTTTAGCAGATTTCCCTTGAGGGAAAAAATCGGCTATTGAATCGTTTTGTACTTCATGACGGAAATTTTCGAAAATTTTTTCTTCAAATTATGTCCCCATCGATTCCCTAACTAGTAGATGACGAGCAAATTGAGATGAGGTCCGTTCTGAACTACTGTATAGCATATATTATATCGTATATAGCTCGCGCTATATATATATATCTATATTATATTTATTTATATATCAAATATATATATATTTGTCTGTTTTCCTCGCGGTCTAGCGGTTTTCGATCTTTTTGTGTGATCGTTTTACACACAACCGGAGTGATTCTAACTCGTTTTTTTTATTGTGGCAAAAAGATTGAAAAGATTCAAGTGCGTTAATCGGCTGAATTCGTGGGACCACAGGCGATTTGCGGGCGGGGGTGTTTAGTGGGGAGGATTTTCGAAGAAAATTCGAAGCTCTATCTCAGTTTGTTCACTTTTCGTCGGATCGCGAAAAAAAAAAAGAAAAATTCATACAGAATCAATCTTATTACGCCAATTAACTTGTTAACTCATAATTATTTGTTTGTTTATATACATTTATTTCAATTTCTTGAATATTAACCGAGATAGATTTGTATTTTTCAGTTTACAGCGCCATCAGCAAACCTCCGCAATTCTACTGCAATGTTACATAAACAAATACTCTGCTACATAATAAATTACATTATTTCGAAGTTTAAATATACCAAAAAATTGTATTTAAGAGACCTTTATTATACGAGGATAACAGTGCAAATATGTCGCGGTGACCCCCCCCTTCTCTTAAGGTTTTGGAACTACTAAAATTTGATTGATTGGTGAGATAACCAAATATTATGTACTCATTATTAAGGTCTCTAGTACACTAATAGATATAGTTAAATAATTCTTAATAAAAGTTTATTGTGTTATATTCTGATATATTACAGTAATTGTTATTCTTTCCGGTGTGAGGTTTGCTGTTTGTTTACATTTCTAACCCAACGCTCCCTGTCGGCAGTTTATTGAAATTGGATGAAACATTTCTTATTTCCTTTTGTATTTATTCATGGTGGTTTTGTGTTAGCAGTATGTATATTTATCTATTACTAAACTTCACGAGGGAAATCTGCTTAGTTTACGCAGCCCCTGCGTGACGGACTTTTTAGTTTTCAGCCTTCAATAAACCCCACTTCTATTCACCGTCTTCTTTTACGTATAATCAGAGAATATATGGTAAGATGAGACCACAAGGGAAATTTACTTAGTTTGCGCATCTCCTGCTGTTTGCTGCATTCTCATTACCAGAGCCTAAAGTCTAAATTTATCAAATTAGGTTCAATTGGTTATGTCGCGAAACGGTAACATACATAATAAAAAGACATAAATGAAAATAATTCTTTCAATTCCATGTGAAACGAAGTATGCTGAATAATTGAGAAAACAATTTATTTACAGACAAGTTAAAATTTCTCTCTCTCTCTCTCTCTCTCTCTATATATATATATATATATATATATATATATATATATATATATATATATATATATATATATCCCTCCCTATGTGTTCTATATCTTAAGAGTTAATTTACGAAACAGTTGGCATTTAAGTTATATTCTAATGACAACTATAACAGACAAAACAATGCGCTGTAGATATTTTTTTATATTTGAAGACATATGTGAATGTTGGCGAGGACAAGATACTATTGGGACTGGAGCAGGCTTTATGTGGAAGCCTAGGTTGTAGTTTTTCCTTCAGTTTGCCCACTCCCAGCAATCAGCTCTATTTACTCAACCCTCTTCAATTAGGGCTAATCACTCCACTCGCCACGGATACCTTACTTTCTTTACTCTTCTTGTCTCTCTCTCTCTCTCTCTCTCTCTCTATATATATATATATATATATATATATATCCCTATGTGTTCTATATCTTAAGAGTTAATTTACGAAACAGTTGGCATTTAAGTTATATTCTAATGACAACTATAACAGACAAAACAATGCGCTGTAGATATTTTTTTATATTTGAAGACATATGTGAATGTTGGCGAGGACAAGATACTATTGGGACTGGAGCAGGCTTTATGTGGAAGCCTAGGTTGTAGTTTTTCCTTCAGTTTGCCCACTCCCAGCAATCAGCTCTATTTACTAAACCCTCTTCAATTAGGGCTAATCACTCCACTCGCCAAGGATACCTTACTTTCTTTACTCTTCTTGTCTCTCTCTCTCTCTCTCTCTCTCTCTCTCTATATATATATATATATATATATATATATATATCCCTATGTGTTCTATATCTTAAGAGTTAATTTACGAAACAGTTGGCATTCCAGTTATATTCTACTGACAACTATAACAGTTAACTCATTGCGCTGAAGATTCTTTTTCAAAATTGAAGACATATGTGAATGTTGGCGAGGACAAGATACTATTGGGACTGGAGCAGGCTTTATGTGGAAGCCTAGGTTGTAGTTTTTCCTTCAGTTTGCCCACTCCCAGCAATCAGCTCTATTTACTAAACCCTCTTCAATTAGGGCTAATCACTCCACTCGCCAAGGATACCTCTTTCTTATCTCTTCCTCTCTACCCCCCCCTCTCTCTCTCGTCTCTCTCCTCCTCTCTCTTCTCTCTCTCTCTCTCTCTCTCTTTCTCTCTCTCCTTCTGTCTCTCTCTTCTCTCTCTCCTCTATCTCTCTCTCTCTCTCTCTCTCTGTCCTCTGTCTCTGTCTCTCTCTCTCTCTCTCTCTCTCTCTCTCTCTCTCTCTCTCTCTCTGCATCTCTCTCTCTCTCCTCTCTCACTCACTCTCACTACTCTCACTTCTCTCTCCCCCTCTCCACTCTCCCACTCCGTCACTCTCTCTCTCCTCTCTCTCTCTATCTCTTCTCTCGCTCTCTCTTCTTCTCTCTCTCCCCCCCTCAACCCCCCCCCCCCCCCCACCCCCCCCCACCCCCACCACCAACCCACACACTCTCTCTCTCTCTCTTCCCTATCTCTCTCTCATCTCTCTCTATCTCCCACTCTCTCACACTCTCTTCTCACTCAGGAACTCGCTCTCTCCTCTCTCTCCACTCTCTACTCATCTCCCCTCTCTCTCTCTCTCTCTCTCTCTCTCGCTCTCTCTCTCTCTCTCTCTCTCTCTCTCTCTCTCTCTCTCTCTCTCTCTCTCCCCCCCCCCCTCTCTCCCTCTATCCCACCCTCTCCCTTTCCCTCCCCCCCCTATACTTCAATATTAACCGGGATATTTGATTTCTTTTTATATTTCAGCTAACAGTTAACCTATTTTTGCTCTCATATCTCATTTAGTTATATCTGCTTAACGTTAATTTATTGTTATTGAACAAGAATTCTTGGATTAGAGCAGACACCGCACACAGGTGACTGTGTAACCCCCTGCAACATTAAGACACCTACTAGTTCCTCGCTGTTCCTACTATTCTCTGCCAGTTCCGCCGGATTAGGTTATTAGGCAATTATTGAAGTCAGACTGAACAGAGGCAGTGAGGCTCCAACTGCATGCACGCATTTGACACTTTTTGGCCCTCGATATAAATATGCAGCAAATGGCTGCGAGGAGGTCTAAGGTGCCTATTAGGAACTCACCATGCGGATGTTTGTGGGACACGGACTGCCTGTTAGATCGAATAAAAAATTTAAAGATTATAAAATCGTAGATGGGGGGGAGAGAAGGCTAAAAAAATAGGCCTTGGAGAGGGACGGTTAAAAGGGGAGTAATAATTCAAAATTTGAAATATTTCGGGTACTATGAGTATGATCGAAAAATTATCTTTTAACAATGTTGTTGATTTGAATTTATTGCAAATAGCGTTTTATACATGTTTTCACTGACTTAAATATTTTCGAGTTATTTGTATTTGTGCATGGCATTTGTAGTAGTTCTCACAAGTTGCTCCTAGATGACATTAGAATACTCTAATTCCCATTCGTTCTTGAGAGATTAGGGAGATAAGGGTTGTCTCAGTCTGCTCTTAGAACTGGTAGGAAAGCAGGTGTGTGCCTTGAATACTGCTGTAGGGAATTCTTTGCTGCTTGGAGCTCTAGTGTGACTTGTAATCAGCAGGTTTGTCCGTTAAATTATTCTTGATTTATTCAGCGTCCAAGGAGTTGAAAGCAGTGAAGAGCCATTGCGAAAATAGATCCGTGAGTAATATGTGTTTTACTTGATGAAGGGATTGGAGCATCACACATGGCCAATTGGGGAATATTTTATACACACAGAATTTGTTTGCTGGGGAATCCCCCTAGGATGTTTATTAGCCTACTAAGAATTACAAAAATTCTCAAAGTTTTGATTAAAGAGAATTTACCTACGGTGGCTCTTAACAGTATTTTTTGGTGTCAGAATCATTTAGAGAAACGTCGCTGATATGAGGTCACCAGCGTATCATATTCCAGTGCAAGGGGAATTTGTTCAGTTTACAAAGCATCAGTGAGACGGGCTTATGTAATTTACTTTCTACCTTTTCCCAGTCAGACCCAAATAAGTGGTGGTAGTGTTTTCAAAATTCGTGTCAGGAGTACGACCTCATTCCCCTAAAGAGAAATCTGATAGAAACCTAAAGAAATTAAATGGGAAGGTATGAAGATGCTTTGGATTGAAAGGGGAAGTCGGATAGGAAGTAGGGATAATGTAGGAGAGGGGGGGAGCGATATTAGATGCCTTGCATTCTCTCTTCTTTCTCTCTCTCTCTCACTCTCTCTTTCTCTCTCTCCCTCTCTCTCCCCCCTCTCGCTCTATCTCACTCTCTCCCTCACTCTATCTCTCCCCCCCCCCACCTCTCTCTCAGTATCTCTCTCTCTCTCTCTTTCTCTCTCTCCTCTCCTCTCTCTCTCTCTCTCTCTCTCGCCCTTTCCCACACCCCATAGTCACCTTCTTTTATTCGCGATCTCTTTCATTTCCCTCCCTAATCCAGCCTATTCCGTCGAGCCGGTGTCAAAGCGCCCCTAAACCCCCTGCTTCTTTCCTTTCACAGCTACTCTCCACATTATTAAGTATCTTTGTAGTAGTAGTAAGTAAATTTATGTAATACCAGCCCTGGATTTTTGTTATCCCAAATCGGGATATTAACAACGGCTGACAACATACATAGAACATTCAGTTAACCCTAGGCTTACCGATACTTAGGTTACAACAGAATTTGTTATGCTTATTTTTAGTAGATTTTCCATAGGCGAAATCAGCTATTGAGGTTGTATTCATGACGCGATTTTCAAAAAATGTCCTCATATCTCCATCTATCCTTCCTAGTAGATAACGAAAATTATATCCTTTCAAAATTATATCTATAGCGGAGGCTAGCTTCAACTGCAGTATTGGCGCTCAGGCGATTTATTTTAGGGGTTCGGTCCATGTTTCATCCAAAATAATGTTTTTGGGAAATTATGCCCTATTATTACATTAATGGCCACTTAATAATTAATTATGTTTTTAAGAGGAATTGGTACTGGAGGGTCGGATGGCAGTGTGGGGGCTCGTTCGAAAGAGAATAATTCGTACAATACTGTTAGATAGGAATAATGTCCCTAGAGGAAAAATTGAAGGAGGCATTAGCCGCCAACGAAGCTCTTAAGGTTAGAGAACAAGAAGGTTTAGCTCAGTTGGCTCCATCCTTAACGTCACTACAATTGAGAAATGGACCACGCAGAGAAGCATTTCTGAATGAGCCTAGTGCGGCTCTCCCACAGAAAAGAGATATGTCCTTAGTAAGTCCGTGGGTGGCAATATTTAGGCCTGCCCTGTGGAGTTATTTTTGCGTATTTAGGGAAAACTACTAAGGCCGCTGCGTGGACTGAAGATCACACGCTTTTGGTAGCAGAATCTAAGATTGTGGGAGTAGCTGCCACCTTTCTGCGAATACGACTTTTAAACCGCTTCATCCCTCGTTGGCCAGTGGATACGTCTGACTGCTGGAGCTGGGGATGTCCCGTCGTCAGAGGCGGATGGCGGGGAAGGGCTCTGCATTGGCATGCCTCGACGGAACCTGCAGTAGAGTATTACCGTGGCGGTTAGTACCAAAGCAACACCGCTGCCTGCAGTCGTAGCAATGTAGGTCACCTCTGCTCCTAACGTGCTCCACAGCCCTTCTAACTCCATGACACAGAGGAGTGGGAGGCATATTGGCGGAACATACCTAGAGCAGTCCTTGCCTGCACTCCTCCAGGCCGAAGAACTGGAGATCTTCCATCAATAAAATATCTCCGTCAACGTTTTTAGGTAGGATGGCCTGTTGACATAAGGATGGTAAGCCGGCCGAGGGTGTATGGAGAAGGTCCTGAAGGTCTGGCGGTGCTCTCGTAGGGGAAAGTCAAGTAGTAATATAACGGAAATTGACGTAGCTGCTGCCTTGGCCCGAATAATGGAATAGTGGTCATAGTGTTACGAAAATTAAATACATGAAAGAATTGGACAGAGATGTTCACGTGTTTGGGGAGTGCGGAGGAGATCAAAGGGTGCCGCTAGATGGTCGCGCCCGTCCTAGTCCCTACCAGTCCTTTCTGGAAGAGTCTCGGCCTCATCCTTTGATGTTTTGCCGCTCCTCTATATAAGCATGAGCAATTCGCCCGACAGTTTAGTTTGTACTGAGCTGTCAAGTGTTCATCAGTGCTACAGTGCGGTAAAGTGTTTTTCCTGTGAAGAACAGTGTTGTGCCGTGACTCTGTAAGTAACATTTTAGTGCCGTGTGTGTGTTTAAGACAGTGCAGTGCGTTAACTTCGCGAAGTGAAAGACAGTGCAGTGCCGTCTTTTTGTGAACTTCAGTGATCGTGACTGAATTGTTGGACTGTTTAATAACAAGAACAGTGAAGCAATCAGTGCATACTGTGAGTAGTAGCTAAGAATAATTAACCAAGTTTGTAGTGTGATGTTAAATAAATTGTGCAGAGATAAAAACTGTGAAGCTTGTGTGTATTTAATTTTGCAATCCAAAAGAACTCTTATTTACAAAATTTATTAATGATTTTGTAATAAATGGTAACAATATATACATTCCATGCCACTCCAGCTACTATTGGCAGTCCAGGTGGTAGCTGTGACCTAACCTGGCTAAGTAACTCAGACAAGAGAGCTGGAGGCATGAGTTGACTACTAACCCGGCCAATGGCGACTACACCTATGGCCGCCATCAGTTTTACCAGGAAGGTTTGGGCTTCTAACACGTCGACGTTATCACTAGGTTTATCTTATATATATTAGAGAATATTAGCATGCAAATTAACTGTAAGATTTCTCATTACCGTTTGTATTTATTCACGGTGCTGCTACCAGGATGTAGATTTACCTATTATAAGCCTTCACGTGGGAAATCTGCTTAGTTTACGAAGCCCCTGCCTGACGGACTTTTTTTAATGTGAATAAAAGTGAAGTTCTTTTAGGTGGCGGCATTCCCCCGGACTACCCTACTCCGTACAAGGAAGTAATAACTCGAAATAAGTCCTGAAACTCAACCCGCAGATCGGTTAAAAATAAATCGAGGAAAGAAAACTGGCGAGGAAAAGAAAAATATTTATAACAAATGCATTTTCCCCTTTTATAAGGAAAAGTCTGCAAAGCAATTTGGGAAAAGGGGTTAGAAAATCCAGGGGCAGTGGGATTCATTCCTGCAGTAACTTCAAAAGCTACTTGAAAGAACATGGAATCGATCAAATTCGTCTCCTCCGTCTTTCTCAATCTTTTATTTAATATAGATTCTCTCAGCGCACAGAGACCCAACATACTGGGATACAATTTCGTTATTATTTATCAGTAGCGTGTTTTTGGATTGAAATTATAAGAATTCCTCAAAGGGAAATCAGCTATTGAGGTAGCACTCATAATGCGATTTCCGAAAAATGTTTTCAAATATCCATCGATCATACCCAGGAGATGACGAAAATGAGGTCTGTTAAAAATTATATATATATATATATATATATACACACACTCTAGCGGTTGCAACGTTTGTTTGATTGTTACTAAATTCGACATTTAATCATTTTATGTAAAAAGAAAGATCAAGTTCTTTGGCTGAAATTTGGAGGGGCGGTATTCGAGAATTCGAAATATCTCCGTTATTATAAGTCAGATCGATAAATTATATAGAGTCAATCCTATTAAATGTCCTATAAATATAGTTATATACATTTATTCTCTATTTTGAATATTAACCGAGATATTTGCATTTTCTAGTTTTCAGCCTTCAGCAAACCCCCACGTTAAATAAACGATACTCTATTATATAATAAACCACATTATTCGGAGCTTAAATACCAATTATTGTTTTCAAGAGACCTTTATCTCTAGAGATACATGCAAATATGTTCTGGGGGCTCCCCCCCCCTCTTTTTGAACTTCTTGGACTACTAAAATTTGATTGATTGAGATCAAAATTATTCTGATTCTTTGTAAATTACAGTTCTAGATATTGTAAATAGTTTTCAATAAAATTAATGTTATATTCTGATATATTTCATTTCTTTAATTGTTCTTTTTTCCGATCTAGAATAATTCTATCTATTCAACGCTAAGATGTTGGCTGCCCCGTTTGTTAACAATTCAGACACTTTCCGTTGCAGATATTATTAGCTTGTAAATTGACTGAATGATTTCTTATTACCGTTTGTATTTATTCACTTAATATTCTCGATTGTGGATTGTTATGTTACCAGTATGTAGATTTATCTATTGTTAAAGATCATGAAGGAAATCTGCTTAGTTTCCTGAGCTCCTGCGTGACGGACTGTTTTATTAAGGGAAACCTGCTATTCAGGTTGTACTCATGGCGCAATTTCCGAAAGGTTTCCTCAAATCCCCATCGAACCTACCCTTGAGAAATCTAAAACGTCCGTCACCTAGGAGCTAAGATAATTTCCCACTTGTGGCTGTAATATAATTTTGATCTCATGTCACAAATTCTCGATGTCTATAAATGATTGATTGATAAATATAAATACAAGGCGCACGTGGGAGATCTGTTTTGTTTATGCAGCCCCTGCGAGACGGACTTTTTTAAGTCTGGTTAGCTAATTGTAATGTGTTTGTACTTGGAAAGCGAATGAGAATATGGCTTATGCAGGTAGGTGCTGGAGTGCTGGGGGCAAGTAAAGGCAGCAGCTCCGATAATCTGCCCCCATTGTCCGGCAAATTACCTCCACTCTCTGCCCATTGTCGACTGTATTAGTCCTATAAGTCTCCAGCTAATTGTTTTACCCTCCCTCTCTCTTCCTTATCACTGTTATCACCCTTCCAGCATAGTCCCCCGCCACAAACACGCTCATGCACATATACCCGTACCTTTGCCTACATTTTAACAGATTTCCCTTAAGAGAAATCAGCTATTGAGGTCGTAGTCATGACTCAATTTTAGAAATTTTTCTTCAAATGTCCATCGATCCTACCCAGTAGATGACGAAAATGAGGTCCATTCAAAACTGTATATACATATATATTTGTCTGCTACCGCTCTAGAGGTCCCAATTTTTGTTTGATTGTTACCAAACTCTATATTTAGTGGTTTTATGTAAAAAGAAAGATCATGTTCGTTAATGGTTGAATTCGGACCAGGGTGAGAGGGGGGGTTTAGAGGTGGAGAATTTTGAAAATTCGAAATATCTCCGTTACTATACGTCAGATCGAAAAAGTGTTTAGAATCAACCTTATTGAAAATTAAATTTATTATAAACATTTTTATATACATTCATTCCCTATCTTGAATATTAACCGAGATATTTGCATATCTCAGCTTTCAGCCTTCAGCAAACCCCCACTTCTACTCATGTTACATAAACAATACTCTGTTATTTAATGGGGAGGAATTTCGAAATATCTGTATTACTATACGTCGGATCGAAAACTAGTATAGGACTAATCTTATTGCAAATGAAATTTACTATACATATTCGTATATAAATTTATTCTCTATCTTGAATATTAACCGAGATATTTGCTTTTTTTCAGTTTTGAGCCTTCAGAAAACACTCACTTCTACTTATGTCATATTTTCAATAAGCAGTTTTAGCATGAACCACTTCATTAAAAGGTTAAATACCAAATATTAATTTTCTTTAAACTTTTACATAGTGTGATATATTCAAATATGCTCTGCCCCCCCCCTTTCTTTGTTCTTGGATTACTAAATATAGTGTTGTTGAGATAAAGTGATTTTGATTTATTACAAATTAATGCACTAGTTTTAGTAAATAGTTTTCAATAAAATTAATATTTTATATTCACATATATTTCATTAATTTTTCTTTCCGGTCTATCTATCTATTTAGAGCTACTAGGTTGGCTGGCCTGTTTGTTTACAATTTAGCCGCTTTCCTTTGTAGAGATTATTAACTTGTAACGACTTAAGGATTTCACATTACCGCTTGTATTTATTGACTGAACATTCACGGTAGTATTACCAGTATGTAGATTTTGAACCTTCGCGTGGGAAATCTTCTTAGTTTAAGCAGCCCCTGCGGGACGGACTTTTTAATTTGTTTTATAGGAACGAAAGTCTAATTGCAAGATTCTCCTTAGGCAAAATCAGCGATTAATCTTTTTGCCAATGGTGTGGCTTCAAAGGAAGGTCATGTGTGTGTGTATATATGTATATATATATATATATATATATATATATATATATATATATATATAGAGAGAGAGAGAGAGCAATATTTGTAAATTTAATTTTCAATAAGATTGATTCAATACTTTTTTCGATCATAATAACGGAGATATTTCGAATTTTCAAAAATCCCCCTTCTTAACCCCCCCCCCCTCCTCCCACTGTTCTGATTTCAGCAATTAACGAACCTGACCTTTCTTTTTTACATAAAAGTATTGAATATGGAGTTTGGTAATGATCCAACAGAAGTTGCAACCACCAGAGTGTTAACAGACAAATATATATATATATATATATATATATATATATATATATATATCTATATATATATATATTTTTGAACGGACCTCATTTTCGTCATCTCCTGGGGAGGATCGATGGACATTTTAGGAATTTTTTCAAAACTCGCGTCCTTAAGGGAAATCTGCTAAAACAGGGATATAAGGATATGGGTCGTGCACATTCTAAATAGTTTCATCTTTATTAAAGAATGCGAATAGCGCCTTCATTGCTGGGCCACTGCTGACACTCATGACTTAACTGCATTTCTTACTTTGTGCCAAAAGTTGATTCCTTTAGGCTGCCTATTAATGCCGTATATCCAGTTATAAATTATTCCATTAATTAAAACAATTGTACTCTTGTAAAATTACTTATAAAAAATAAATAAAATTTGGTGACATATATGCAAGAGAAAAGAAGGCTGTTGAGCTCATACATTTAAGGAATGCAGTTAAGTCATGAGGGTTAACAGGGGTCAAGAAATGAAGGCGCTAGTCAGATGCTTTAATAAAGCTGAAGTATTTCGCTTTTTAGAATGCGAACGACCCCAACCTTATAGCCTTAATTAAGAAAATGCAATGCTTATCATTGTAAATATTAGCTTTAGGCTACTCATACTGCTTTCATTTGAATACATTAGAATATATCAAAAAGACCACGTCAGCAACTTTGATCACTTATAAAGAATAGCCTCAATTAGAGAGACCCGCAAATTTTAGGTTAGACTAGTTTAACCTAGTCGAGCCACGGCTTTGGAGTGATGACACCATATAAATTGTGACTTGAAGTAAACCCCCTCCTCCATAAACTCTTTTTATGGTTGAATATTTTCATGGAAAACGGAACGGCCTTTTCCTTGTGATTCTCAGACATCCCTGTGGAAATCGTGGCTTCTTGTTCACAGAAGCAATTCCGAAAAGTCCGTCACGCAGGGGCTGCTTTAAAACTAAGCAGATTTCCCACATGCGTCACGTATTTGCATTTATCTCTGGTTCGCTGAGAACAATCCTCCCCCTCTAACCCCTCACGTTTCAGGTTTAATATTAGCTATTGGCAAACGGCTAACGTGGCTCATGAAGTGGGAGTTAAATGAAACGGGTAAAAATGGAATATGACATAGACCAAATTATTATTTTAGAGTCCAAATCGGAAAATCATAATAGATGACGTCATCTACAATACGTATTTGCATTTATATCACACAATAAAAGTTCAATTAAGGCTATATATATACTAGCCAAGGTACCCGACTTCGCTCGGGAAATCATTTGAGACGGAAAGATTTTATTTTGTTTTTGGCAATGCTTCTATGTGCACGACTGTTCTTCCGGCTGGGCGCACTTTTCCCCGTAAGCGTCCGTTGGGCGACTTATGGAAAAAAAATTTTAGATTTGAAGAATAAATGAAAATAAGTCTCTAATCATTCCCTCTCCATTGTTTGACACACCGTAAATAATTCAAATCTTAATCATGGATAGCATTTATTATAATTAAATATCATCTATAATGTACGTATTTTGAATATACAATCTAGCTAATATACCCGGCAATGCCCGGGAAATCATCTTTGACTGACTAATGATTGCATTTTTATAGAAAATCGTTGAAAAACCAATTGGAATCGGAATATCATAATTTTTCATTTCAGGCCTCCCTCATAACCCCCACTCCCGTTAGGAACTAAAAGTTTTAATATATCTTATAATCATGGAAGAATTAATGCTAATTCACATTCCGAGTTTTGTTAATTTCGGTTCAATTGTTAGTGCCCAAAAAAATTGTTGGCTCCCGCTCTAGTTTTTAGTGTATATCTCGTTTATACTTTGTTATACGAAAAAAATGAATATAACAAAAGTTACATTAAATAACAAAATAATCAACTTGTGTCATGTGCATATTTGCAGAAAAACAAATAGAAAACGAAATAGCACTATTTTTAATTTCAGGCCTCCCTTACAACCCCCACTCCTGCCCGTCCCTAGAAATGTTGGTAGGGCTTATGTGTATATGTATATGTGTAAAAACAAAACAAATTAAGCGGCCCCCTTCTTTGGGGGTACCTATGAAGGTCATCCTCCTTACCTGCCTTATTGAAGATAATTATTTCCATTGTGTGTTATATAAATATCTTTTCTGTTAATGATCTTCCTTAGGAAGCAGCTAAGTCATACACAACTAACTCACACGTACCTACTTACTGGAGAATACGAACCCTACTGCCAACACTGTAACTGTAGACTTACTATAAAACATATACTAACTGACTGCTAAGGACTCACATAGACCTACCATACACTTCCACTGAATTACTACATGACCGTAGCCAGTATATAGACCGCGTATTACACTACTTGAAACAGTACAACATTTTCAAAAAAATTCTGAAAATATTTGCAGATGTTATATGTTGAATATGTTATATGTTAAATATGTTAGATATGTTATATGTTAAATATGTTAGATATGTTATATGTTAAATATGTTATATGTTAAATATGTTAGATATGTTATATGTTAAATATGTTAGATATTTTATATGTTAAATATGTTATATGTTAAATATGTTAGATATGTTATATGTTAAATATGTTAGATATGTTATATGTTAAATATGTTATATGTTAAATATGTTATATGTTAAATATGTTATATGTTAGATATGTTATATGTTAAATATGTTATATGTTAAATATGTTATATGTTAAATATGTTATATGTTAAATATGTTATATGTTAAATATGTTATATGTTAAATATGTTATATGTTAAATATGTTATATGTTAAATATATGAAAGTTATTATACAATATTTTTAAATGATGATAGAATGAAAATAGACGAACCTAATGTTAGGTATAATAATATACTATCAATTTACACATAATAGTTATTCCAATAACTTATTTTCTGGTATGACACTTCTGCAAATTTGCTGAGTGCTAATAGATACTATAAACATGCATTTATAGTATAAAATTCTCTCCTCAACAGGCCATCGGTTTTAGCAGATTTCCCTTAAGGGGATCAGCTATTGAGGTCGTACTCATGAAGCGAGTTTCGAAAAATGTCTTCAAATGTCCATCGATATTACCTAGGAGATGACGAAAATGATGTCCGTTCAAAATTATATATATATATATATATATATATATATACACGTAGGTGAATCAAATGAAAACCTTAAAAGTGCTGTAAAGTTCAGGTTAAACTTTTAAGGTTTTCATTTGATTCACCCTCGTATATATATATATATATATATATATATATATATATGTCTGCTAACGCTCTAGCGGTCGCAATTTTTGTTTGATCGTTACGAAACTCGATATTTAACTGTTTTATGTAAAAAGACAGATCAAGTTCGTTAATGGCTGAAATCATACCAGAGGGAGGTGGGGTTTAGAGGGGGGATTTTTGAAAATTCGAAATATCTCCGTTATTATTCATCGGATCGAAAAATTGTATAAACCCAATCTTATTGCAAATTCAATTTAATATAGATATTGTTATATACACTTATTCTCTATCTTGAATATTAACCGAGATATTTGCATTTTTATGAAGTCTTTGGTCGGGTGTTGTTCGGGTTAGTTCGGCAGTTTTCGTAAGTCTCGGCTCTGGCGGAAGCTTCTAACCTAACCTGTCGTTTCTAACCTTACCTAACCTTCTTTACTTTGTGAGATTTATGCAAATACGTTCTGTTTATCCGTCCCCCCCCCTTCTTTAGTTCTTGGACTTCTAACATTTGAGTTATTAAAATATAAATTATTGTTACAATTCAGAAGCCTTTTCAGTAGGGAGTTTATTAAAATTAACTGAAAGATTTCTCATTACCGTTTGTATTTACTTATGGTTGTGTTGTGTTACCAGAATGCAGATTTCTCTATAGCTAAACTTCACATAGGAAATCTGCTTAGTTTACGCCACCCCTGCGTGACGGACTTTTTTATTTTCATAACTATCTCATTTAATAAGCACCTTTCGTTTGAAAGCAGTGTACAGTCACTTTAAATCAGTTTACGTACACTTTAATTACTTTTGAGAAAGTTTTACATGGCAGCTTGTCCTTCCTGTTTTGCAAACTACTCCTTCCCAGCACATTCAACCTTATACTTAGATCCTATCTTGCCAACAGATTTTTCCGTCAAGGAAATGAATACTCAGACTACTATCCAGTGGATGCAGGAGTTCTACAGTGCAGTTTCCTAGGACCACTACTGTATCTCATATACATACCTCCATCAACACTACTAGCTACCTATGCAGATGACACAACAATCCTTTCATCCGATCCCGATCCTACTACAGCTTCGAAGAATCTCCAATTCCTCTTGACCGAAATTAAAAAAAATGGTGCAATAATTGGCTCATAAAGATCAACGAAAGTAAATTTCACCATATCACTTTTTCTCTACCGCGAAGTTCCTGTCCTCCTGCTCATTTCAACAATATTCCTTTACCACCAGCAGATTGTGTAAGCTACCTTGGACTACATTTGGACACCAGACTTACTTGGAAATCCCACACAATAATTAAAAGACAGGAACTTAACAGACGAGTAGGACAACTTTACGGACTGCTAAATAGAAGATCTCACTTGTCTACCGAAAACACTCTAACAATATTTAAGTTACTACTTAAACCAATATGGACATCCACAATAGAAGTGTTGGGTACAGATAAACCTTCGAACATCAGACGCAACCAGACTTTCCAATCCAAAGTGTACCATAGTAGATGCTCCATATTATATTACAGACCACACCCTCCATAAAGATCTTAATATCCCATTTGTTAAGGACCAAGTTCCCTTAAGACTCAGACAACTGGCAATCCAATCATCCTAATCCAGAAGTCCTAGCCCTTTCTAGTACCACTCATCTAAATCCCACTCCACGGCGCCTCAAAAAACAATGAACCAGAGATCTCTTATAGGAGTTAAGTGAAGTGATAGCAGTGGCCGTTTTCAAATGCCATTCCTCCTTAGCTCTTGACATCCCTGCCAGGCAGAGAGAGGCTGCTCCTCTCATTGTGGTGAAGGGGTGTAGCTTCTGTCGAGATTGATGGAGGACGATTGTATGATGTCACATTACCAAATGCATTTAAATGCAGAATGTAATTTTCTTAATAAAATAAATAAATATTCACTTTAATTAAGCCTTGTCCTGTTAATAATTATGTTGTGAACGAAGTAAGTAGGTGTTTCTTTAATGTTCTATATTGTGCAGTGTCGGCATAGAAAGTCTTTAAATGTTGTCCTTTATTTGTTGCTGTCCAATGCTGTTGCCATTTGGTTATGATGCCTGTGAGTAGTAAATGTTTAATGCGTGCCTTCGTGACTTTTGAGTTATAGTCTATAATTGCGGAATATATAGAAGCTGAATTTCCGCTTTATCATATTTATATATTTACCTCTTCATTACTCTGCCTCACTTCTGTACATAGTGTTGTAAGTATTTCAAATATTTCGATCAAGGACGGTTGACTTTTATTAGTATCGTCCTCTGATATATATAATGCATAACAGTATATATATATATATATATATATATATATATATATATATATATATATATATATATATATATAAAATTGTAACCTCTGTCTGTACATTGATTTTTTTCGCGAAATTTCACGATAACTTTTCGTTTCACATGTCATAGACACCATATCTGCATTTTGTTTCTTTCGTGTATGTTTGTTTGTTTGTTTGTTTGTTTGTTTGTTTGTTTGTTTGTTACCTTTTCACGCATAAACGGATGAACCGAATTTTATGAAACTTGGTATGTATATTACTACTAACCCAACTTAGACTTTAGGCTATATTAATTTTCTCTGAGACAAACAGGAGTGGGGGTTATAAGGAAAGCCTGAAATTAAAAATAGCGATATTTCGTTTTCTATTGGTTTTTCGGCACATATGCACATAACAAAAGCTGTTTATTTTGTTATTTAGAGTAACTTTTGTTATATACACTTTTGTCGTATACCGAAGTTTAAATGCGTTATACGCTAAAAATTATAGCGGGAGTCAACAATATTATTTGCCAAAAAAGACTCAACCGAACTAAATAAAACTCGGTATGTGTATTAGCAGTGAGGCCATCATTATAATAAGCCATACCAACATTTCTATGTACGGGCAGGAGTGGGGGTTATAAGGGAAGCCTGAAATTAAAAATAGCGATATTTCGTTTCCTATTGGTTTTTCTGCAAATATAAACATAACAAAAGTTCTTTATTTTGTTATTTAGAGTAACTTTTGTTATATACACTTTTGTCGTATACCTAAGTATAAATGAGTTATACGTTAAAACTTTAGCGGGAGCCAACAATTTTATTGGGCACTAATGGCTGAACCGAACTTAACAAAACTCGGTATGTCAATTAGCATTAATTCTTCCATGATTATAAGTTATATTAAAATGTTTAGGTTCGAACGGGAGGGGAGTTATAAGGGAGGCCTGAAATAAAAATTCACCATATTTACATGTATAAGAAACGGGAAATATAAAAATATCAAAGACTGTGAAGAATTATCGAACAAATAATTCTATTATTAGCAAATCACCGGCAACGACGGGTATCAATCCTAAACACTGGGACGGGTAAATGTCAAAATATTGTGCAATGTAAAGCCTGCTAAAAAATACCATCACCATTCAGACTCAAATGAATTGCCGGGCGAAGCCGGGTATCTGAGCTAGTATATATATATTTACCTCTTCATTACTCTGCCTCACTTCTGTACATAGTGTTGTAAGTATTTCAAATATTTCGATCAAGGACCGTTGACTTTTATTAGTATCGTCCTCTGATATATATATAATACATAACAGTATATATTATATTGAAAGGACCTCACTTTCGTTGCCTAATAGGCAGTATCGATGGATGTTTCAAGAGCATTTGGTAAAATAACGTCTGTTGATATGAATGTTTGGGGCACTTTAAATATGAGAGTATGTGTTCCATGTAGCTAGGAAAACTGTTGCAGGCCTATAATGAGCAGCACTAGGGTATAAGAGTTGTCGCACTTTCTAGATTTATACAAACACTTCCGTTGCTGACTGAAAATGGTTAGTCTTACCGTGGGGTAATGTATTTTTTTGGTTCATGTAATACTAAATAGGTTTGAAATTACTAAAGTTTTAAACTTTTTGAAAGGAAAGATTACTTAAACTTACTTCCGGTCGAGACGCGTGAGGCTGGACAAACAGAACAGGCAACCACGCACAACAGTTAGCCAACCCCCAAGGCAATTCTTTTATTTATTTTTTTTTTTTTTTTTAGCAAAATAGCTTAAAAACGTATTACTCCGTAGCTCTCTTTCTATTTCTGCCTAGATATTTGTCGAAATGATCTAGAAACATAAAACAAAATAAATGCAACAATAAAATTACATCTAAGAAAAGAGGTATTATTTTTACTTTTTATTTTTGTAAGGTTGGGTACATTTTGGAGATGTTGGTTTGCGAATAGTGGCGATATGAGACTACTTAAATTGCACTTGATTTAAAACCTTTTTTATTTTAGTATAATACTTTTTATTACAAGTCTCATGAATTTTTTTTTCCATTTGATTTTTTATTTTACAATTTATGCTAATTTATTTATAAAATAGTCCTAATGATTAATTATATATAAAAGTTTTATATAATGACTAAGTTTAAATCGAATGCTCTTATTATACCTAAAAGTATTGTAAGTATATTTACAAATATATTAAAATAATTTCTAAAAATTAAATCATTACCAACAGTAAACTAAAATAAAATACTATATTTACAATTTTTAATATCTTTGTGTTAACCCTAGTATTACCGACCTCTCCCAGGTCGCATGGATTACCAAGGGGGGGGGGGCTCCTCGAGCCCACAACCTTAAAAACCTTTTATTTTGGTTCTATAATTTTTTTAAAATTTTTATTTTTATTGGATTATGTTTAATGAACGTTTCTTATGACACCTGTGAAAAAAAAAATTAAATACAAAATTAAAAAAAAAAGTTTGGATGGGGAAAAAAGGATGACTTTAAATTAAATGTAATTTTATTCTACTGGAGGAACATATCTAAACATTGTTAGAATAAAAAGTTATCTATATCTAAGTTATTATAACATTATAATAGAATAATAATTTAAGAAAATATAATTATCAGATTCGTAATGCAATTATCGGTGCTTTTGCACAATAATTTTTTTTCCGAGTGTTTATCCAGGATGCAGCATGGACTAACTGTTCCCCTAGTTGGGAACAACCTAGAAAATCTTCTCTTTTCTAAAAAAGTACCTATCAGGAGCAATAATTATAACCATCTCAGTAATATATTTTTATATGAAAAAAAATTATATGGGCAGAATATATATATTTTTTTTGAGAAAGTAATTATTATTTATTTATTATTTATTAACAAAGTAATTATTATTTGAGCAATATAATTAATAACACTTGAATTACTAGTTAAAAGTAGTATTAAATATCAGTGGGCTCAAGGAGCCCCCCCCCCTTGGTACTTAAGTGTATAACTACCCCTTGCATTACCAAGGGGGGGGGCTCCTCGAGCCCATACGTCAAAAAAAATTTTTTTTTCTCAACATAGAAATTTTTTTATTTAATTTTATTGTTATGCCCTCACTCTAGGATGTTTTTCTGAGGAATACATAAAATATCAAAAATATCCTATTAAAATTGGGTGATAGGGAACAAAAACAAAAAGTTGTGGGCTCAAGGAGCCCCCCCCCCTTGGTAGTTCTAGGGTTAACCTAAAACATAGTTGAAGAGTTGGTATTACCAAAAACAATCTCCAGCAACTGGGCTCAAGAAAGCAAAAAAAAATACTAACCAACTGGACTGCAAGGAAGCTGATAGTATACTAAGAGCTGAGGTGAATAGGAAGGGGCTAAGGTCGAGGAGAGCTGGTAGGAGTTGGCCCTCGTGACGAGCCACCTCAGCTGCACTGAACGTGTTCCATCATTCCCTGTGATGGAAAGTCCGTCACGCAGGGGCTGCGTTAACTATTTTAGAATTCAGTAATAAACTGGGATTATCTTTTACTAACACAAATATATTTTTCTAACCAACATAACAACAATAGACAAAGGTTATAACAAGTCATGTGTTACTACCTAGCAACAATAATATAAAAATAATTTAATATCTTGAAGGTAGACAAGGTTATCTTTATGAGGCAACCAAACACGATATCCTTTTGCAGTTTCCGGGTAACCTACAAAAATACAAGGTTCCGATTTCGCTTCAAACTTATCCTTGTTTTTCATTTCCTTCAAACAATACCCTTTTGTGGCGAACGTTTTGAAGTAAGATATGTTCGGTTTCCTTCGAAACCACGTAGTATAATGTATTCTCCCCCCAATCCTTTTAGAGGGACGCCTGTTACGAGTGTAACAAGCTGTGTTAACCGCCTCAGCCCAAAACTCTAGTGGCAAATTGGAATTTAACAACATACACCTCGCCATTTCAACCAGAGTACGATTCATCCTTTCGGCAACACCATTTTGTTGAGGAACCCTTGGCATAGACAACCTTCTCTTAATTCCTTCTTGACTCAAAAAATCATCGAATTCATTGTTACAATATTCACCCCATTATCTGTCTGAAAACATTTAATTTTCAGGCCTTTCTGATTTTCTACCATATTTTTGTATTTTTTAAACTCCTTTAGAGGATCGCTTTTCTCTTTAAGAAACCTGACTACAGTATAGCCAGTTGCATCATCAATAAACGTACTAAAATAACGACTTCCCCCCTTAGATAACGTTTTCATTGGACCACAGATATCAGAATGTATAACTTCTAGAGGCTTTGTTAACCTATTCACATGTGTTGGAAAACTCGGTTTTGACATTTTTCCTTTCATACAAATGTCACAATCTTTTAGAACATTCTTTAGATTAAAATTCATCCCAATTACAAACCTGTCTTTATATAATTTCTTTAGGTCCACTTCATTTAAATGACCAAGCCTAAAATGCCAGCTGATGTGTGCACTAAGTCTCTTGGAAAGGACAAGTTTAATCTTTGTAAACAAATAATTGGACTGAGGAAGACTTCGTTTGAAGGCATTCGTGATGCTATTATTAACGGAAAAATAGTTATCACTTATTTACCTACTGAGAAAATGCCAGATGATGTGTGCACTAAGTCTCTTGGAAAGGACAAGTATAATTTCCTTCAAACTGAGCAGATTTCCCACGTTTTTGCGTTTATCTGAAATATTAAAAGTTCCATGAGAACAATATTTGGTATTTAAGCTTCAAATAAAGAGTTTCAAAACATAATAGAATCTTGTTAATATGAGATGAGTAGGAGTGGGGGTTTACTGAAGACCGACAACTAAAAAATGCAAATATCTCGGTTAATAATCAAGATAGTGAAAAAATGTACATAACGACATTTATAGAACATTACGTTTGATATAAGAATGGTTTTATACAATTTTCCGATCCGACGCATAATAACGGAGATATTAAGAATTTTCGAAATTCTCCCCCTCTCCCCCTCTCCCTGGTCTGATTTTATCGGTTAACGAACTGGATATTTGTTTTTGTATAAAACGATTATATATCAAGTTTGGTAACGATAAGACAAAAATTGCGACCACTAGAGTGGTAACAGACAAATATATAGATAGATAGATTGATATATAATATATATATATATATATATATATATATATATATATATATATATATATATACTAGCTCAGATACCTGGCTTCGCCCAGGATTTGATTTGAGGCTGAATGGTGATGATATTTTTTTGGCAAGGCTTTACTTTGCACACTATTTTGACATTTATCCATCCCAGTATTTAGGGTTTATAACCGCTGTTGAGATTTGTTAATAATAAAATTAATTTTTTATGTAAGACTTTAATGTCCTCCATATTGTCATATTTCCCGTTTCCTGTGCATTATGCATAGATTTCAGTTATTAAGGAAAAAATATTAACGTAGATTTGATTTAATTTTTCCAGGTGAGGTACCTGATAGTTCAAATTGGAATGAATTGTTGAGCATATGAATTTTTCTACGCAAATTACTTGCTCCACACATTGTTCCTGGAGAAATGTATAAAACAAAAGATAATCTAAATAACAAAGTAAAAACCTTTGTTATGTGCATGTTTGTCAAAAACAAATAGACAATGAAATATCGCGAATTTTTATTTCAGGCCTCCCTTATAACCCCCACTCCCGTTCTAACCTAAAAATTTTAATATAGCTTATAATCAATTAATGCTAATTGGCATACCGAGTTTTGTTAATTTCGGTTCAATCGTTAGCGCCCAATAAAATAGTTGACTCCCGCTTTAGTTTATAGTGTATATCTCGTTTATACTTTGTTAAAAGGCAAAAATAAATATCAAAAAAATTTACTCTAAATAACAAAATAACTACTTTTGTTATGTTCATATTTGCCGAAAAACGAATAGAAAACGAAATACCGCTATTTTTAAATTCAGGCCTCCCTTACAACCCCCACTTCTGCCCGTCCCTAGAAATGTTGGTATGGCTTATTAGAATTAAAGCGTTAGTGCTAATACACATACCGAGTCTTATTTATTTCCCTTCAGGGAAATCAGCTTTTGAGGTCGTACTCATGACGCGATTTTCGAAAAAATTTTTCTAATGTCCATTGATCCTACCCAGGAGATGACGAAAATGAGGTCTGTTCAAAGCTGTATATATATATATATATATATATATATATATATATATATATATATATATATATATATACTAGCTCAGATACCCGGCTTCGCACGGGAATTCAATTGAGGCTGAATGGTGATGGTATATTTTTGGCAAGACTTTACTTTGCACAATATTTTGACATTTACCCGATCCAGTGTTTAGGTTTATTACCCGTTGTTGGCATTTGTTAATAATAAAATTATTTTTTTATGTAAGACTTCACTGTCCTGCATATTGTCATATTTCCCTTCTCCTGTGCATTATGCATAGATTTGAATTATTAAGAAGAAAATATTGACATAAATTTGAATTAATTTTTTCAGGTGAGGTACCTGATAGTTCATATTGAAAAGAAGTGTTGAGCAAATTTCTCTAAATAACAAAATAAGCAACTTTTGTTATGTGCATATTTGCCGAAACCCCAATAGGAAATCATTATTATTAATCTCAGGCCTCCTTTATAATCCCCACTCCTGCCCGTCCCTAGAAATGATAGTATGGCTTATAATAAGGAAGAGTTTAGTGCTAATACACATACTGAGTGTTTTATTTAGTTCGGTTGAGTCTTTTGTGCCAAATAAAATTATGGACTTCCGCTATAGTTTTTAGCGTATAACTCACTTATACTTCCGTATACGGCAAAAGTGCATATACCAAAAGTTACTCTAAATTACAAAATAAACCACTTTTATAATGTGCATATTTGCTGAAAAAGCAATAGGAAACGAAATATCGCTATTTTTAATTTCAGGCCTCCCTTATAACCCCCACTCCTGCCCATCCCTAGAAATGTTAGTATGGCTTTATAATCGGTTAGTATTAATTCACATAGCGAGTTTGGTTTAGTTCGGTTGAGTCTTTTGTGCCAAATAAAATTGTGGACTCACGCTATAGTTTTTAGCGTATAACTCATTTATACTTCCGTATACGGCAAAAGTGCATATAACAAAAGTTACTTTAAATTACAAAGTAAATAACTTTTGTTATGTGCATATTTGCTGAAAAAGCAATAGGAAACGAAATATCGCTATTTTTAAGTTCAAGCCTCCCTTATAACCCCCACTCCTGTTCGTCTTAGAGAAAATTAATATAGCCTAAAGTCTAAGTTGGGCTAGTAGTAATATACATACCAAGTTTCATAAAATTCGGTTCAGCCGTTTATGCGTGAAAAGGTAACAAACAAACAAACAGACACGAAAGAAACAAAATGTAGTTATGGTGTCTATGACATGTGAAGCGAAAAGATATCGTGAAATTTCGCGAAAAAAATCAATTTACAGACAGAGGTTACAATTTTATATATATATATATATATATATATATAAAATTGTAACCTCTGTCTGTACATTGATTTTTTTCGCGAAATTTCACAATAACTTTTCGTTTCACATGTCATAGACACCATAACTGCATTTTGTTTCTTTGGTGTCTGTTTGTTTGTTTGTTCGTTACCTTTTCAAGCATAAACAGCTGAACCGAATTTTATGAAACTTGGTATGTATATTACTACTAACCCAACTTAGACTTTAGACTAAATAATATTCTCTGAGGCGAACAGGAGTGGGGGTTATAAGGGAAGCCTGAAATTAAAAATAGCGATATTTCGTTTCCTATTGGTTTTTCGGCAAATATGAACATAACAAAAGTTGTTTATTTTGTTATTTAGAGTAACTTTTTTCGTATACCGAATTATAAACGAGATATACGCTAAAACCTATAGCGGAAGTAAACAATTTTATTTGGGACAAAAGCCCAACCGAAATAAATAAAACTCGGTATGAGTATTAGCACTAACGCTTTAATTATAATAAGCCATACCAACATTTCTAGGGACGGGCAGGAGTGGGGGTTGTAAGGGAGGCCTGAATTTAAAAATAGCGGAAAATCGCGTGATGAGTACGACCTCAAAAGCTGATTTCCCTGAAGGGAAATCTGCTAAAAGGTGTTAGTACAATTGACAATATTTGATTGGCTGAGAGAGTGGTTAGGGTAAATCTGTGGAGCGAATGTGTATGAGTGGTTTATAAAGTTTGAAGCGGAATGTAGAGTGCTCAACGAGCCAACCAGCCTCAACACATCACCAAACATTGGCCTCCTGCTAAACTCCTAATGCTAAATAGGCCTATTATCCTCAATAGGACTCCTACGATTTTCGAGACTAGTTTTGTTACATTCCACAACTACTTCTTTTAGCAGATTTCCCCTAAAGATTGACGAAATTTTTGAACTTTTTCTTCAAATGCCCATCGATACTAGTCGATTGACGAAAATAAAGTCCGTTCCAAATCGTATAAATATCTTTGTCAGTTACCGCTTTAGCAGTCGCAATTTTTGTTTGAACGTTACCAAGCTCGATATTTAAGCGTTTTATAGTAAAAAGAAAGATCAAGTTTGTTAACGGCTGAAATCGAACAAGGGGGAGGGGGGTTAAGAGGGGAAGAATATGAAAATTCGAAATATCTCCGTTACTATACGTCGGATCGAAAAAGTGTATAGAATCAACCTTATTGCAAATTAAATGTACTATAAATATACTTAAATACATTAATTCACTATGTGGAATATTAACCGAGATATTTGAATATTTGCGAAATGTTTTTAGCCTTCAGGAAACCACCACTTCTACTCGTGTTACATAAACAATACTCTTTTAAATAATAAACCATTTTATACGAAGCTTAAATACCAGATATGGTTTTCAAGAGACCTTTATTACATGAGATAGATGCAAATATGTTCTGGTGATTCCCCTTGTCTAAAGTTCTTGGATTACTAAAATTTGATTGGTTGAGATATAACATTTTCTGATCCATTATAAATTACTAGCTATAATAAATAGTTTTCAATAAAATTGATATTTTATATTCTGATAGATATATTTCAGTAATTGTTTTTCATTCCGCTGAGAATTTGGCAGACCTGTTAGTTTACAATTCAGACGCTTCTTCTCGGGAAGTTATTAACACTCCAACACACGCGCGTCATCTCGCAGATGACCAGTTCTGTTTTTTCGCCATAAGTTTGATGGAGGGAGGAGAGCCTCGTCCCCCGCCCTAGTATTCCTCAAGCTCGCTTAGCTCGACAGTTCTGTTGCCGGTGTGCGTGCGTCCTGTGCGTGTTTTGGCCGAGTGAATCTCACAGATGACACGCGTGTAAAAATGTAAGTTTTTCATAATGCCCGATTTCGGATTTCTACCTTTCACATTTTTTTGTGACAATTTTTTGATACCTTGTGATAACAATATTTTTTAGAAATGTGTATTTTCTACCTGATAGGCGCATGGTCATCTAACAGATGACACGCGTGTATTCATAATGAGGACATTTTTTTTCTTCAACCATTTTCGGTCAGATCAATGTTCTGGACTATTTTATTTTGTTTTTGGTATGTTTGTTGACTGAAACTTTGTTTCCTTTTTCATAGATTCAATATGGCGACTGAAAAACACTTTGATCTGAATAACACTGATGGCATTTTACAAATTCATCAACTTCTTCTTCATGGCTACGACCTGAGTAATGATGAACACTTTCAAGAAGATGGCCCTGCATCTCCTTCAGGGCTCTCTAACCTTGTTGCTGAAGTTCCTGAAGATGAATTTGACACTGATGCAGAAGAAGAGATTGAAGAACGGGAAGAGAACTCAGATACAAGTCAAAGTGATTCGGAAGCATCGACTGACTGTGATGACAATGAGCCTGTTTTTGTTTGTCACCATAAGAAGGGAAAAAAGGTAATTGATTCAATTCATGGAAAAAAACTCCCTACCACAGTAAGAAGAGAGGGACCTACAACTTACTGAAAAGACCGTGACCCGCTCGGCCAAGGAAAGGGCACAGAAACATTTTTCGAATCATGGGTTTGCTTATTTGACGACAGCATGTTGGAAATGGTTTTGGAATTGAGATATTCCAATTCCACACAGATATTGTGTTGACTAGTTGATTTACCTTTTGCAAGCCAGTAATAAGGAATAAAATTGAAACTTAGCTACCGTGGTAACTGTGTTACAAAAATTTAACATTTTTGAAGATTTATATACAGATAATTTTTTTTTCAATACAAATTTATGAACATTTATGAACTTTTTCATTTATCTATGCATTATTTCTGCAAAATTGCGAAAAAACTATTATATTATTCACTTTTGACAAATAAGTGAACAGTCATCTGACAGATGACACGCGTGTATTTATGTCTCACTAGGGGGCGCGTTATGTTATTGGAGTGTTAAAATTGACTGAATTGATTTTTTATTACCGTTTGTATTTAATCAATTAATATTTACGGTGGTGTTGTGTTATCAGTATGTAGGTTTATCTATTGTTAAACTTCACGCGGGAAATCTGCTTAGTTTAAGCGGCTCAACAAGTTTTTACAAGTTGATAGACATTTGAAGAAATTTCTCGAAAATCGCGTCATGTGTACAACCTGAATAGCTGATTTCCTTTAAGGGAAGTCTACAAAAAGTGTACATAATCAAACTTACAGCACCATTATATTTTAACATATAAATGTTGTTATAAATAATCTTCCCTGTGTTTTACATTAATTAATAGCTTGACATTGTTCATTTGTAACACTATGAATTTTCCAAGAAGAAAAAAGTTTATGTTCCGGTACCGGGAATCGAACCCGAGCCTCCTGGGTGAAAGCCAGGTATCCTAGCCACTAGACCATACCGGAGTTGGCTATCTCGGCTTCGGCCATCACTTATATTCTATGCAAACACAATTGAAGATTTACATTGAAGCAATATTATTATTTATTAACGTCCACTTTTTGCAGCTCAGGCTAATTGGGACGGGTTATCTACAGGTCACCGCCCTTTTCTAGCCAAGGGTGGGGCTTAAGATGTTATTTAATGAATTTCGTCACTAAATAATTTCCTTTGCCCAGGAGTAACCAAAATATCTAAATATAACTTCATTCAAAAATAAGTAGCACGAAATCACTTTTAGATAAGACTTATTAAAAATCATCTAAATTTTAATGTAACAGCCCTTTTAAAAATACCAGTTTAATTATTATCTCTTTTGCAGAGCTGCATTACAATTAGGACAAGGCGTGGAACTATGTTGTAAACAAATTTTGCTTTTGCAAATCTCACAAGAATAATGAGTAAACCTACATTTCTTTTCAGTTTTGCTTGGTTCACATCATTTGCTTTAGTTCGTTGTAGTGGAGGGACTTTTTTTATGCTGTTCTGTACTTGAGTTCAATGTACGGTCCAATGAGTCTCTGTACTCGTCAAGTTTCGTCACTAGTTCGGCTGGTAAACGTCTACTGTTGTCACTGCGTCATACAATATTTTCTTGAATAAGTTCTTCTGAAAGCTCATGTATGAGCAAAATAATAGAAAAATTGGTTTATATGGTTCCATTTAATAAAGAGAAAGTTAATTGATGTATATATTTATGAAATACAGATTTCAAAAAAACTTACGAGATCGGGCGCGTGGTATCTAGGAGATTAAACTGAATGACAGGTGAAACACACGACTCCATCAAACACAGTGACACTACTGACCTTGAGGGGGGATCCTCTATACCACATAACTCGAAGCACTACACCACCACTCTCTGCTAGGAGGAGTGGCAAATATTTTTCTAGAAACCTGTGTATCTGAGAGATCACGCCCCCGACGGAGGGTTAAATCAAGATTAAACGCTGTCTATAGATTCATTTCTCTCAATGGATCAAAAAAGTTATTAAGTTGATTTCAACAGCTTTCCTTTCAACTTCATTTAGTACTACATATAATTCTGATGTTAAAGGATAGTTTACAAACCAAATAAATGTAGGACAGGAACTGAGAATGTTGAAGTTAAGTTGATATCAATGAGCCATTCACTAAGAGGGACTGAACTATCTATTAGAGTTGGCCAATGGGACCAACCTCCGAGCATAACGCCTCCATTCAAAGCACCTTCCCTCCGACAATGCCCGCTCAACAAAGCACGCCAGCGATAAGCAGGGTTCTGTTACAATAATGTATTTGTAGCAGATAATTATTGAAGACACTGTCGTACATGCGATTGTAGCGATTCATAACACTTGTATTCCTATTACACAATTATGTTATATCATTTATTAACGTACTGTACACATTTTAGCAGATTACCTTTAAGGAAAATCACTAGTCAGGTTGTACTCGTAATGCGATTTTCTAAACTTTTTTTGATATTTCCATCGATCCCACATATTAGATGATGAAAATGACGTCTGTTCACAATTATATAAATTATTGTCTGTTACCTCTCTAGAGGTCGCACTTTTTGCCTTATTTTTACCAAAGTCAATATATAATTGTTACATCTTCAATGAGACATTAATGAAAAACATTAAAAACCAAAATTTTTCCAAGCTCATCTCTACTGTCAAGAGGCCTCCTATGGTGCTACCATCTCTGGGCCAGCCCTGGGAACCACCAGCAGCTAAGCCTTGGTGGAATCTGACCAGCAGACCTGATGCAGCTCAGAACAAGTTGTGAAAGAGCCTAAGCAGGCAGCTATAGTTTTATAAGTGCATACCTATTGACAATTGAAGTACTTTGTTGTTTTTTTAGGTTGTTAACATAACCCACCAACACGGCTGAGTAACTAGTCAGCCAACATTTTAATGCAATAGGAGTCAGGTACAATAACAAAACAGTTGTCCCTCGATAATCCGACACTTTTTAATCCGACGTACTCGGTAGTCCGACGCGCTACAGGCAGCAACATGCATCTCCCTCCCACCGCTCCGGCAGGAACCAAACAAACCTGCAGTGAAAAATGGAAAAGCCACAAGTTGAAACAGTAAACATAAAACATTAAGTTTATTATCTGAAAAATGGAAATTATTAAACGAATAGACCGGGAGAAACTCCCAGTGGCAATATCTAAAGAGTATGACATTGGACGACCGCATTAAGAATAAAACATCTTTGATAATATGACATTTTTGGTAATCCGACATTTTCGGTAATCCAACACTCTCTCGGTCCCTTAACTGTCGGATTATCGAGGGACAACTGCATTTTCAACATCAGAAGTCATCATACAAGACTGTCATTTCAGTTAATATATGCAGTGTTTAGTATGATTTCCATAGACTTATTTCTTATACCACTCTGTGCCCATTATACAGTCCACTAGCATAAAACCAGCATTCACATAACCCCACAGTTAACAGGTAATATTCATTTCCTCATGAAATACCCTTTAAAATTAACATGGTCCTCTGGGCCAAGGATAATTAACGATAAGCGTCTTATATATAACTAAGGATCAAGTTGGTTAACGGCAGAAATCCGACTGGAAGGAGGGGGGTTTTGATAATTAAGGGGGTCCATGGAAAAATTGTAATCAGCTATTGAGGTCGTACTCAAGCGGATTTTTTGAAAGATTTCCTCAAATGTCCATTGATCCTATCCAGGAGATGATGAAACGTCTGTCACGCAGGTGCTACGTAAACTAAGCAGATTTCCTACGTGAAGTTTTATAATAGAGAAATTTCCGAACAGTTACGGAAACGGTTTGAATGTTTTAATAATTTATATACCTCGTGGAAATAAATAGCAGTATTACCCGAAATATAATTGAATTTTTATTCAAAATGCAAGGTCAGGGGAAGAGATAGTACTCCTCCCTGCAACCTAAATAATACATTAATAATAACTACACCGCTTTTGTCTTGGGAGCAGTTGTTTCACACCTGAAATGACGGCGTTCAAGAATTCGTGGTTTGAGAATCCGTATAATCCAATTTCCAATAATAAGAATCCAATTTCTTTATTTTACTTCATGCCTACGGCCCTCAGACGGATTGAAATAAATTTTTGAGTTACTTCCCTTAAGGAAAATCAGCTATTGATGTCGTACTCATGACGGTACTATCTATCTATCTATCTATCTATCTATCTATCTATCTATATATATATATATATAATATAAATATATATTATATATTAAAAAAATATATATATATATATATATTAGTCAGTTGCCGCTTCCTAGGCGGTGGAACATTTTGTTTGATCAGTTACCAACACTCGATATTTAGTCGTTTTTATATATAAAAAGAAAGAATCAAGTTCGCTTAACGGATGAAAGTGGACAATGGGAGAGGGAGCTTAGAGAGGGGGAGAGGGGGCTTAGGGGAGGGGGGGGGGGGGGAGCGGATGGTGGAGAGGGAGGCTTAGGAGAGGGGGGAGAGGGGCATTAGGAGGGGGAGAAGGGGCTTAGATGGAGAGAGGGGGCTTAGGGGTAGGTCTGAGGGGTGAGAGGGGGAAAAAGGGGCTTAGAGGGAGAGAGGGGGCTTAGAGGGGGATTAGAGGGGGAAAAGGGCCCCTTTAGAGGGAGTTTAGAGGGGAGAAGGGAGGCTCAGAGGGGGGGGGAGGGAGGGGGCTTAGAGAGGGAGAGGGGGCGTAGTATGGGGGTAAGGAGGGGGAAGGGGGGGAGTGGGCTTTAGAGAGGAGAGATGGGCACGGCTTAGCGGGGGGACGGGGAAGAAAGGGGCTTAGGAGGGGAGAGGAGAGGGGCTTAGAGGGGATGGAGAGGGGCTTAGGAGGGGGAGAGGGGGCTTAGAGGGGGAGAGGGGGAGAAGGGGCTTAGAGGGGGAGAGGGGGCTTAGAGGGGGGAGGGGGAGAAGGGGCTTAGAGGGAGAGAGGGGGCTTAGAGGGGGAGAGGGGGCTTAGAGGGGGAGAGGGAGCTTAGAGGGGGGTCAGGGGGCTCAGAGGGGGCTTAGAGAGGGAGAGGGGGAGAAGGGGCTTAGAGGGGGAGAGGGGGTTTAGAGGGGGAGAGGGGGTTTAGAGGGGGAGAATTTTGAAAGTTTGAAATATCTCCGTTACTATAAGTCGGATCGAAAAATTGTATAGAATAAATCTTATTGCAAATTAAATGTACTATTAATATTTTTATATACATTTATTCTCTGTAATGAATATTCAGTAAAGCCCCACTACTACTAGAGTTACATAAACAATAATCTGTTATATAATAATCCACATTATTCGAAGCCTAAATACCAAATATTGTTTTCATTGAACTTTTACTTTGTGAGATATATGCAAATTCGTTCTGTTGACCCCCCCCCCCCCTTCTTTCGTTTTTGGATTACTAATATTTAAGTGATTGAGATAAAACTGAACCTGATTAATTACAATTTACAGCACTAGCTTTAGTAAATAGTTTTCAATAAAATTAATATGTTATATTCAGATACATTTTATTAATTGTTTGTCTTTCCGGTCTATCTATACAGCACTACGAGGCAGGCTTGCCTGTTTGTTTACAATTCAGCCGCTTTCCTTTGTAGAGATTATTAACTTGTATTGTAAGTTTACTGAGCATTCACGGTAGTGTTACCTGTATGTATATTTATATATTGTAAACCTTCGCGTGGGAAATCTGCTTAGTTTACGCAGCCCCTGTGTGACGGACTTTTTTATTGATGGATCATGTTCTCCATATGCTTTTAACAACAATCGATGTCCATCAGCTGCAATTTTCTTCAAATGAAAACAATTAGGCATGACCTCCCGCAAATTGTGTTTGCTTGGCACAAAGGCTGAATAGTTAGAGAACAAAGAAAGTTTCTTGTTTGCCCGTAAGTGGTGAGACAAGTACGGATTTCTAGATGGCATTAATGAGGCTTCGATATAAATATAAAAACAAGATGGTCCAATGCTATTTAGTACTAGTTATGTAAGCTTTCATAAGTCCCTCAAAACATATATATATATATATATATATATATATATATATATATACATAATTAACCCTTCGTTAGGTGCTTAATCTCTGAGATATACAGTTTCTAAAGAAATATTTGCCATCCTTCCTGAGCAGAGAGAGGTGGTGTAGTGCTCCGAGTTATGTGGTTTAGAGGACTCCACCTCAAGGTATGTTGTGTCCCTGTGTTTGATGAAGTCGTGTGTTTCACCTGTCATTCAGTTTAATCTCCTAGATACCACGCGCCCGATCTCATAAGTTATTTTTCCAATCTGTATTTCATAAATATATACGTCAATTAAGTTTCTCTTTTTTAAATGGAATCATATAAACCTATTTTTTCTATTATTTTGCTCATACATGATCTTTCAGAGGAACATATACAAGAAAATATTGTACGACGCAGTGACAACAGTACACGTTTACCAACCAAACTAAAGACGAAACTTGAAGAGTACAGAGACTCATTGGACCATACATTGAGCTCAAGTACAGAACAGCATAAAAAAAGTCCCTCCGCTACAACGAACTAAAGCAAATGAGGTGAACCAAGCAAAACTGAAAAGAAATGTACTCGTAGGTTTACTAAGTACTCTTGTGAGATTTGCAAAAACAAAATTTGTTTACAACATAGTTCCATGCTTTGTCCTAATCGTAATGTGGCTCTCCAAAAGAAATAATAATTAAACTGCTATTTTTAAAAGGATTTGTATATTAAAATTTAGATGATTTTTAATAATTCACATCTAAAAGTGATTTCGTGCTACTTATTCTTGAATGAACTTATATTTAGAAAATTTGTTTATATTGGAGCGTTCGCAGCGAGGCGATATTGCTCAAAAAAACAACACAATATAACGAAACTCACTAAATAAAACGAAATCAAATAACCAAGCAACGAAAAACAACAATAAACACAAAATAACAAATAAAATAAATAAATAAAAACAAAACATTAAGTTCAAAAACAAAAACTGTAAAGACTAATAAAATTATGTAAACAATTATATAATTTCAATGGATAAAAACTAAACTAAAACCAAATGAAAATGAATTAGGTATGTAATTAAGATCAGTTTATTTAACACCTAAAATATTTACAATCATATGCTCTCACTTTCTTTATCACACATTCAAACATGCATACACACTCACTCTCGCATGCACACGTACACACACGCGTGCAGGCACATACACTCACACGCACGCACACACAAATACACGCGCAAATACACACACACACACACACACACACACACACACAAACATACAGTCATGTAAGTCATGAGGGATCTTTAGATGGTCACATCTTCTGAAAAAAATTTTTTTAAAATGTAACAATTCTAAATTTGTGAGTATATGTTAATATCATGTAAATGTTGGAGTATTATGGGTATGTGTGGGCTACCTTCAGTAAGTAAGTCGTGTAAGTCATGAGGGATCTTTAGATGGTCACGTCTTTTGCAGTCTGTTAGTATGTGTTTTATTGTAAGCGGAGCATTACACACATTGCAGTTAGGCATTCTTTTCTTTTGAAATAGGTAACCATGGGTAAGGAAAGAATGACCTATACGTAGCCTCGTAAGGACTACTTCGTCTCTCCGTGTAAATACCTCAAATTTGTCACTCCATGTCTTGACTGTAGTTTTAATTTGTCTCAGTTTGATATTTGTTAGTTTTTTTGATTTAACTTAAATTTAGAAAATTAATGACCACGGTTTTAATAACAATGAATCAATAACCAACTTGGTTATTTTATCAAACGAGCTTTTTTTTAGCACAATACTTGTCAATTTTGTAAATTATTTACTTCTTTCAAACAAATACTTAATCTGTTATGGTTTCTAATCACACACTGAACATTTTAGTGCAAAATATATATGAAAATAATGTATTTTCGTAAAAACGGTTGAGGATGGTCTCTGGGATACACGCAGCCGAAGGCGGAAAATTCTTAACGCACCCGACCGAGGGTTAAAATAAAATTATTTTTCCATGCCCATGCTTCTTTGTCTATTTACTGTATTTATCAAGACACAAAAAAGCAAGGGACTCTCTCATATATATGTTTAAACTTATGAGATTTAGGGTAGTGAAGGTGTCCTAACGACAAGCAAATCTCATCATATGATTTCATTTTAATATCGGAGGTCATTTTGTTTAAACAATATGATTTTTCCAAGAAAGAAAAAGTTTATGTTCCGATACCGGGAATCGAACCCGAGCCTCCTGGGTGAAAGCCAGGTATCCTAGCCACTAGACCATACCGGAGTTCGCTGTCTCAGCTTTAGCCATCGCTCTTACTATTTACAATTCGACAAATGAAGTTTTACTTTAAATCAGGATTAAACGCTGTATATTGATTGGTTTCCCTCAATGGATCAAAAAAGTTATCAAGTTGATTTCAACAGCTTTACTTTCACCCTTGAACTTCTTTGAATAATACATATAATTTGGATGTTAAAGACTACTATAGAAACGAAATACATGTAGGACAGGCACTGGGAATGTTGAAGTTAAGTTGATATCAATGAGCCATTCACTAAGCTTGATGAAGGACTGAACTATCTATAAGAGTTTCAATGGGACCAACTTCCGAGCATAACGCCTCCATTCAAAGCACCTTCACTCCGACAATGCTCACTCGACAACAGCTCATCAGCAACGGGGTTCTGTTACAATAATGTTTTTGTAGCAGATAATTATTGAAGACACTGTTGTACCTGTGATTATGGCGAGGCATAACGCATGGATACCCATTACACTATAACGTCATTCACGTCATCTTACGCCATTTATCAACGCCCTATTCACATTTTTCAAGAGAAATCTGCTTATGAGGAAGTACTCACTACGGCATTAAGCCGAAAAAGAATATGAAATGACCCAAGAATGGGTCTCTCTCTCTCTCTCTCTCCCTCTCTCTCTCTTCATCTCTCGCACTCCTCTCTCTCTCTCTCTCTCCTTGTTCCTTCCTCTCTCTCTCTGAGCACTCTCGTCTCTCTCTCTCTCCCTCTCTCTCCACTGTGTCTTTTTCTCCTCTCCCCCTCTTCTCCTCTCCTTCTCACCTCTCTCTCTCCTCTCTCCCTCTCTCCTCCCTCTCTCTCCCTTCTCCCCTCTGCTCTGCTCTCTCTCGCACCCTCTCTCTCCATCTCTCTCTCTCCCCCCACTCTTCTCTCATCCTCTCTCTCTTCTCCCCTCTCTCCCTCCCTCTCTTCTCTCTCCCTCACTCTCTCTCTCCCTCTCTCACTCTTTCTCTCTCTCTCTCTATCTCTCTCTCACACACACACACACACACATACATTCACACACACACACACACACACACACACACACACACACGCACACACACACACACAGAAATTATTTAAGGGCCATTAGTATATCTGATATATTTCAATAATATATTCCTACTTCACTTATTAAATGGCACTCAAAAATGATTCTACACAGGACGCAAAGCCCCCAACCCTTACAAGGAATCACTAGACATATATTCATTAAACATACAGTTTAATTCCTTAATCAGATTTCGGATATCGGCATGCATTTTATAATAAAATTTAAATGTTATCACAAATCCTGATTTCAAAATATTAAGAATAACTAATAATTAAGTTTTTTTACCATTGTTTAACAATTAATAAGTCTACTGCAATTTCAAAGAAGTTTGTCACGCAGGGACTGCGTTAACCAAGCAGATTTGCAACGTGCGCGAAGTATTTGCATTTATCTCGAGTTTAATGAAAGAAATATTATTTATTTATGCTTCAAATAAAGTGCTTCATGATATAACTGCTTATTGTTAAAATAGCACAAGTAGGAGTGGGAGAAATTTCTTTTCACTGTTCTGTGAATGTTTTTACACTGCTGTTTGTTATTTTGTTCGTCACCAGAGGCAAATGATGGAGCTTGCCCACTAAAAATGCACTCCGCACAAATTAAACATGTTTTGTTTATTCAATTTAGCAGGAGTAAAAGCAAGCCCGACTAAGACTTTTTATTTGAAGTGGTGGGGTAGATATAGCCGAGCTCGGAGGCCTGCTAGTCAGCGGCTATATATCTAGGCAAGGATATTTCTGTTAGCCGTAGCCTAGCTGCTGTCACTAGCATTTCCCACGACCGATAGACCTCCTCAGTTCTTAGTTTGTCACCCCCACCCCTTCAATCCTTCCTCCTCTCTCTCTCTCTCTCTCTCTCTCTCTCTCTCTCTCTCTCTCTCTCTCTCTCGAAACTTTCTAGGTCAATTTCCGTTTCCGCTGTAAGAATTTTAGACTCTGCAACTTCCTAATTATTTCATCTAGACCAAAACTCCATTTCTAATATTGTTATCTTTGGAAAGTATCGGAACTTTTGTTATTTCCCCCCGTCAAGTATTAATCAAAGTTTGAGCCTCATTTTTTTGTTATGTTTTTTTTTCTTTTTCCTTAGGAGTTGAATCGGTGTGTTGGTGTTTCGAGATTGAATGCTCAAACGAGGGGAAGGAGGGTTGGGTTGGTGCCTCCCTTCTCGCTCATATTTTTATAAATAGAATCCAAAGGACAGCAAATCAAAACTGGCGAGAGTATTTCAACTTAAAGTAAATGAAACAGAGGTTTTTACACAATTGTATTCCTTTCCGTTCAAGAATATTTCTATCATTCAGCTCTGAGAAGTTGGCTGATCTGATTTGTTTCCAATTCAGACGATCAGAAATTTTCGAAACCTTTCTTCAAATGACCATCGATCCAACACAGAATATGACAAAAATGAGGCACATTCAAAATTATGTATATATGTTACGGTGAAAGACCGAAATCTGGTGAATGTCGACACACACCGATGTGATTTTCGACATACACCGGTGAGGGTATTTGATGTTTTTGACATTCACCGGTGAATGTCGACATACACCGGTGATTGTCGACATACTACTACGGTGAGGGTATTTGTTGTTTTTTGGCATTCACCGGTGAATGTCAATTAACAAATGCCAACAACGGGTATTAACCCTAAACACTGGAACGGGTAAATGTCAAAATATTGTGCAAAGTAAAGCCTTGACAAAAATATACCATCACCGTTCAGCCTCAAATGAATTCCCGAGCGAAGCCGGGTATCTGAGCTAGTATATATATATATATATATATATATATATATATATATATATGTCACATACGCGCGTGAGTGTGTATGCATGTTTGTATGTGTGATAAAGAAAGTGAGAGCATATGATTGTAAATATTTTAGGTGTTAGAAATCTTCATTTTATTGTACATACTAATTTATATTTATTTGATTTTAGTTTAGTTTTTATCCATTGAAATTATATAATTGTTTACGTAATTTTATTAGTCTTTACAGTTTTTGTTTTTATACTTAATGTTTTGTTTTTGTTTATTTATTTTATTTGTTATTTTTTGGTTATTGTTGTTTTTCGTTGTTTTGTTATTTGATTGCGTTCTATTATTTAGTTGAGTTTTATTTAGTTGTGTTTAGTTATATTGTTGCGTTCTGTTATTTAGTTGAGTTACCGGCTCAGATACCCGGCTTCGCTCGGGAATTCATTTCAGGCTGAACGGTGATGGTATATTTTTAATAATAAAATTATTTTTTTATGTAAGTGCCTCTACACACAACTGTCCTGCAGATTGGTCATATTGACCGTCTCCTGTGCACTATGGATATAATTGAGATTATTAAGGGAAAAATATTGTCATACATTTGGCATAATTTTTTCAGGTCAGGTACCTGGTAGTTCATAATCGAAAAAGAAGAGTAGTTGAGCTAAATTTCTTGCCTAAGATAACAAAATAAGAACAACTTTTTTGTCGTTTATGGTTGCATAGTTTAGCCGAAACAAATTGGGACCAAATAAGGAAAACGGGAATTATTTGATATTTATAGTCACACTTTATTATTAAAATTTCTGGGCTTTCCTCTTAAATAAAACCCCCACTCCTTTGGGGGCCCATCCCTATAAATTTGTTTGGGTATAGGCTTAGTATAAATGGTAAGGGCGATAGTTAGTTTAATCAACAATTGCCGAGTTTTGGGTTTTTTAAATTATCGGGTTTTGAAGGGTATTTAGTTTGCGCAAATAAATAATTGTTTGGGGGGGACTCCCGCTTTAGTTTATTGCGGGTTTAATAACTCCATTTTTATGGGCCTTTTCCGTATACGCTACCATATAAAGTTGGCGTATATTACAAAAAGGTTTATACTACTAAATATAAACAAAATATAAAACAAACTCTTTTTGGTCTATGTGCATAATTTTGGGCTGAAAAAAGGCCAAAATTAGGAAAACGAAAAAATATCGCTATTTTTTTAATTTTCAGGGGTCCTTCATTAATATAACCCTCCACTCCTGCCCGGTCCCTAGAAAATTGGTTTAGTAATTGTCTATTTATTATAAGGAAATTTTTAGTATTATTTCACCTAGCAAGTGTGGTTTAGTTCGGTTGGGTCTTTTGTCCCAAATAAAATTGTGGACTCCCGCTATAGTTTTTAGCGTATAACTCATTTATACTTAGGTATACGACAAAAAAGTGTATAACAAAAGTTACTCTAAATAACAAAATAAACAACTTTTGTTATGTGTATATTTGCTGAAAAAGCAATAGGAAACGAAATATCGCTATTTTTAATTTCAGGCCTCCCTTATAACCCCCACTCCTGTTCGTCTTAGAGAAAATTAATATAACCTAAAGTCTAAGTTGGACTAGTAGTAATATACATACCATGTTTCATAAAAATCACTTCAGCCGTTTTATGCGTGAAAAGGTAACAAACAAACAGACTCGAAAGAAACAAAATGCCGTTATGGTGTCTATGACATGTGAAACGAAAAGATATCGTGAAATTTCGCGAAAAAAATCAATGTACAGACAGAGGTTACAATTATTTTTATAAAATATATATAATATTATATTATATATAGATATACGTGTTGGGTCTGATACACGCTCTTAGCGCGTCGCAATTTTTGTCTTATTCGGGCTGGCCCCAAAACACAACTAAAAACTCTAAAAAGCAGTTTCAATTGCAAAATATTAAAATAACTAAATGAATCCAAGGGTTCGGTTTAATGGGCATGGGAAAAAGCTCAGTGGGAAATAAGGGAAATTTTTGGGGGAACAAAAAATTTTAAGAAATTATTTCAATCCATATTTTTTTTAAACACATATAAAGTTGGATCGAAAAATTTGTACATTAACCAATCTAATTGGGCCACATTATAATTAGCCTTATTAAATTTTGTTTTATAAACAATTTCTTTTCTTTACGCAACCTCCAAAAGTTATTAACCATACCGAAGGATAATTTGGAATTTTTATTTTTAAGACCTTCCCCCCCCCCCCCCCCCCCCCCCCCCCCCAGTAAAATCTTTCCACGCTTTCGCCATCGCAACACCATCATTGATTAAGCCAAAATTAAATTAACAATATATTGGAAAACCGTAATTATTTTTTCAAAGGGCGAAATCACGAAATATTGTTGTTCAAATATAAAAGTTCCTTTTTTTTTTTAAGGATGACGATTTAACATTGCCTTAATTTATCATTATGATGGAATCCCCTCCGCCTTCCCATATCCTTCACACCCCCAAACTTTAACCACTTCTTAGATTACTAAGTTTAGAATGATATAGATAGTGAAATTATTCCTGTATTTCATTTTTTTTATTTATACTAACCCACATTCTTTGTTTTTACTAAGGGAGATAGTTGTTTAAATAGTTTTTAATTAAATTATTTATAATCCAATAAAAATTTATTCACTGATTTAGTATTCAAGCAAAAGAACTTCCAGGGGGTCAACTCTGAGTGGGTTTTGGACTCTGCTGAGTTGGCTGACCATTGTTTGGTTTACTAAACTTTCCCATCACCGCTTTTTTTCGTTGTGGTCGGGCGACGCAATTTAAAAATACGTTTAAAAATTGACCTTTAAAGGAATTTTTTCCTCATTTGAGTCATTTGTTATTTGTTGTTTTTAGTATTCACGGTGTTTTGTAAGTTGTACACAGCATTGCCAGGATTTTTAGCTAGTTGTAAAACTTTCACGGGTTGGGGAAAATTTTGAGTTAGTTTAAGCAAGCCCATGCAGTTGGGGAACGGACTTTTTTAATAATTAAGAAACGGTTATATTAGTTATTTCTAATTTTAGTTATTACAAATAAAAAAAAACGGCTAAATTAATATAACAGAAGATTCTAAATAAAAAACGTCTGTCACGCAGGGACGGCTCGAGCGTGCTAATATAGATTTCTAACATCCGTCCCACGACTATTTGCTAATATATCGTTATAAAGTTCCATGTTGGAGCACACAAATATTGTGGTTTTGCTTTCAGGATATAACAGTCAAGAATTTAGTGTTAATTATGAAATGAAGTAGTGTGGAAGTATTTATCCTCCAAAGACACCGAAAGCTAAAAAAATTGTTAATAATATTCTTGTGCTAGTTATCAAGATATTGAAACAATGTTTATAACATTATTTATAGAATATTACTTTTGTAATAAGATTGATTTTGTACTTCTATATTTTTTGATTCGACGCATAAAAACGGAGATATTTCCATTATTCCAAAATTTTCCCCTATACCCCTCCCCCCTTCCACTGGTCCGATTTTTGCCGTTAGGGATCACGATCTTCATTTTTACATAAAACGTTAAAATGCCGATTTTGGTAACGATGAGACAAAAATTGAGACCGCTAAAGCGTTAACAGGCAGACATATATATATATATATATATATATATATATATATACACACATACGATTTTGAACAGACCACATTTAGCAGATTTCCCTTAAGGGAAATCTGCTATTCAGGTCGTACTAATGACGCGATTTTCGAAAATATATATATATATATATATATATATATATATTTGTCTGTTAACGCTCTAGCGGTCGCAATTTTTGTTTGATCGTCACCAAAATCCGATATTTAAACGTTTATGCAAGAAGACAGAATCAAGTTCGTTAATTGGCTGAAATCATACCAAGTGGGTTTAGCGGGGGATTTTCGAAATTCGATATATCTCCGTTACCATTACTCTATCAGATCAAATATGTATAGAACCAATCTTATTGAAAATTAAATTTACTATAAATATAGTATTCTCTATTTTGAATATTAACCGAGATATTTGCATTTTTATTAAGTGTGGGCCGATAACGGACGAGTGAGTTTCCCGCCAAAAGCTAGTTCGGCCGTAACTGTTCGGCTCTCGTATGGAGATTTCTCTATTGTATAACTTCACGTGGGAAATCTGCTTAGTTTACGCAGCCCATGCGTGACGGACTTTTTTCATCACCTAGGTAGGATCGATGGACATTTGATGAAATTTGTCAAAAATCCCATCACGAGCACAACCTCAATAGCTGATTTCCCCTAAGGGAAATCTGCTAATAAAGTTATTGCAGATGTACAGAAAGGAATTAATTTGAGAGAGGTATTCTTGAAGGAAGAACCAGATCCCTTGTCATATGATTTGACTTGATTCTTCAGACTCGCTGTTCACATCGGTCGTTGCAGACTATTCACTCTCACACTCACGAAAGTAAAATATTTTTTAATCTTTCTCTGTGTCGTCCATAGATTGCGGCTTTGGCTGGCGGCCATAAACTCTAGTCCGTAGCTATAAATCCAAGCATGCCAAAACAGAGATTATTGGTTGACCTATCGGAAGGGGTATGGAGGGAACATAGGGATAGCTAATTGGAGGGACCCTGGTACATACACTGTAATACAAAAAATTGTTGATCGTGAGATCAAGGAAGTTTAGTGTTCCTTCGTTTTCAGTCTCCATGGTGTAGCGTATGTTGGGGTGGAGTTTATTGAGGTCTTTCAGAATCCCGTTGATGTCATCTGTTTCCATGATGCAAAAGGTGTCATCTACGAATCTGAAATATCTGAAAGACCTCATAAACTCCACCCCAACATACGCTACACCATGGAGACCAGGCAAACTGACAGATTGGAGTACGGCATATATAGAAAACCTACATCCACGGATACAACAATATACGCCACTTCAAACCATCCAACTCAACACAAACTAGCTGCATTCCGCCACATGCTACACAGACTACACACAAAGGAATTCGGCTGAACCAAACCCAACCACGCAATCACATACACGGGTCCTGACACATATAAAATCACAAACGCACTTCGGAAAGAAGGACTTCACACTACGTTCAGAACCAACAACACCCTACGACAAAAGCTCACAAATGACATCAAGAACAAGGACATCTTCAATATGAACGGAGTATATAAACTCACGTGCACCATTACAAACTGGAAGGAGATGAAAACGCGATAACCGAACATATCCGCTCGTTCAGACTTAACAAACGAGATTCCAATTTCGCCAACCACCTGAACGACCATTGCCACGACCCGGAATATAACCGACGAACAGCTCAACACTAGCTCGGACACGATCTTCAGACCTTGGAAGGAATACAAACATTCAAGGAGACATCATCAATGAACAGCTCAACACTAGCTCGGACACGATCTTCAGACCACTACAACTTTTTAAAAGGAATAATAAACGGAAGACGCCAACGGACGGACTCACGCAGGATTACCAACAGGTAAAGCGACGACGCAGGTAGTTCCATATAGTATTTAATCATTTATTTATTCATTTTTCTATGATACATAATTTTTAATGTATAATAACAATGACACAAATATTACATTATACCCGTATCTACATATCATATGTATTACACCAGACCACCACACACATTAACACTAGAAATGTAAACACCCATACGGATGACGACAATGACCCACTACACGATAACAATTTATCTGAACACTAGTTAAAACGCACCTCGTTTTAGTGAACGTAAACAACTAATACGGTGAACAGAGCATAAAACCCACTGACTGACGGACAACCAACTCAGTACAACTATCAACAGGCTTGAAGATGATGCCATCGCATCGAAAGCGTTTACCAGCGGTACTCAACCATCAGCCAGAGCCGACGGTCTCCACCGAGAGGTATGACAATAGTATCATTTATATTGGCGGTTCTAACCCTTTATTTGAATTAATATATATATATATATATATATATATATATATATATATATATATATATAATTTGTCTGTTAACACTCTAGCGGTCGCAATTTTTGTTTGATCGTTACTAAACTCGGAATTTAATCGTTTTATGTAAAACGGAAGATCAAGTTCGTTAATGGTTGAAATCGGACCAATGGGAGGGGGGGATTTTCGAAAATTCGAAATATCTTCGTTACCATACGTCGGATCAAAACATTGTATAGAACCAATCTTATTGCAAATTAAATTTACTATAAATATTGTTCTATACATTTATTCTGTATCTTTAATATTAACCGAGATATTTGCATTTGTATTGTGAGTGTGGTCGGCTATGTTCGGGAGTTTCCGCCGAGCGCTAGTGTGGCCGTTTCACTAACTATTCGTCCTCGTGAGAATAGGTTACTACTACTGTTATTATTAGGCAGATTTCTCTATTGTAAAACTTCACGTGGGAAATCTGCTTAGTTTACGCAGCCCCTTTTTAAAATTTTCCTTTAAGTCCGCATTCAGTCCTAAGTTGTCGTGTCCTGACAACCAATAGACTGTAGTGTGTTTATCTAGACCGATATGCTATTGTTTTATTTTTGGCTATGGGGTGAGTTGTGTAAATATTTTGAAGTGTTTGAAGGGAACCTAAACATTCTGTGAAAATGATAATGTGTTTGCTTTGTGATGTGTGGGCATTGTTGAGGGCCAATAGGATACCTTGGAGTTGGGTTCCTAGAATGCTGTAACAAGAAGCCAGTGTCTGCCTCATTACCTTTCCCTCTCTAACTCCAGCTGAGCCAACTCCCTTCTCGTTTTTAGACCTATCAGTGAACCACACAGTGTGTTCCTGCTTTCCGTGCAAACATTCGTTGAAGCGTCTTCGCTAATAGAATTTAGATAGTTTATCAGATTTTTTAAATTTTGTGAGTGATACGTCTATGGTGCATAGAATTAGCCAAGGGTTTCTCAGTTGCTGTTTGAAGACAAATATGAAAGTTTGCGAGGTTTAGATTGTGCTTCAACGTCTTGTAGCGTATACTTAATGGACGGTTATGAGTTGGTCTCCCTTCATATAGATCTTTGTATTCATTCTGCAGTATATTTTCAACGCACGAGGGCGTGGGAAATGATTTTATCTCATGGAAATATTTTTTATTAAATATTTTCTTCTTTGGTCTAGAGAGGGTTCTACAGCTTTTACCTCGAGACTGTTGATAGAACTTGATCTGAATGCACCTAGAGCTAATCGCAAGCCTGAATTGTGTATAGTGTTAAGCATATTAAGGGCTGTGGGCTTGGCTGACGAATATGCTACACTACCGTATTACAAATGTGATTTGTATTGCTTAGAATCTTCATAAGGTGTAGTAACATATAATATTGCAAGTAAAGCATTGTCGTCGTTCCCAGGAGGCAAGAGTGATGGCTAAATCATTGATAGCCAACTCCGGTATGGTCTAGTGGCTAGGATACCTGGCTTTCACCCAGGAGGCTCGGGTTCGATTCCCGGTACCGGAAGCTATTCTTTTTTCTTCTTGTATTAATATGTAATGATATGCTGAATTACTTGTCTTTCCACTAGTCTTTAGATTTCTCATAAGTTTATATTCATTTTAAACAAATTTCCATTAACATGGGCCGTCCCCGGCCCTCTCCCCACCGATTTGAACGAATATTTTTTAGTGTGTAGTACCTAATGCAAAACAAAGCGTAATGAAATAGGAATGATTTTCCAGCTTCGTAGGAAATCTTTCTAAATCCCTTTATTATCTTCAAAGCCTTATTAGTTTCGGAATACACTCCATTCTCCTTAAATTGTATTGCCCCTGTAATCCTTCATGTTTGGCTGTGATTGCTTAAGTCTTTTTGTAATCCCAAGTCAGTTTTGACTTATCCTATTATGTTATGATAATATTTAATTGAAATAAACACATTTCATTTCATTTCACCAATAACGGCATAGCAATAAGTAAACTAAATTTCAACTCCATCAGACTTTTAGTGAGATCGCTGACGAATTACTGACTGGTAGACAAATTCGATTCCATGCCAGAGGAAGGACTTTACTCTCGTTAATTAATTGACGGCTCGAGAATAGGAATCTATTATGTGAAGGGAGATCACAAAATCATTAAGTTCGCTTCCAACAAACTGTATGACAGACTAAATAGTGTTAAACTAAATACTAAGATGGTGCCCTGCTGTTGCGCCCTTCCCAAACTTGGTCTAAAGAAGTATATATTTGGAACCCTCGAACCGCAAATCCAGCAAGGCGCTTTAAGTTGTCGCTCAAGTTCTAGGAAGTTTTCTAATTAACATTCTCTTTGTCTCCCACCAACATTTAAGCAAATATCAAATATTAATTGGTTTATTAAATGAAAAACAATTTTCGTGTTCGGTAAACGTTCAAGACCCATGTATTGGGTTGGCATATAAGTCCTTTCGGTTTCACTGATATTTTTATGTCAATATGATACACATCTTATCTGGTGAGTTAATCCCTAAGGTGGATTCTTTATCCTGTTTGTAATCTATCAAAATCTATATCTGGTAACTCTTTTAGCAGATTTCCCTTGGGGGAAATCAGCTATTGAGGTTGTACTCATGACGGAATTTTCGAAATTTTTCTTCAAATGTCCATCGATCCTACCTAGTAGATGACGAAAATGAGGTCCGTTCAAAACTGTATATATATATATATATATATATATATATATATATATATATATATAGATCTATCTATCTATATATTTGTCTGTTACCGCTCTAGCGGTCGCAATTTTTGTTTGATCGGTACCAAACTCGATATTTAGTCGTTTTATGTAAAAAGAAAGATCAAGTTCGTTAACGGCTGAAATCGGACCAGTGGGAGGGGGGTTTAGAGGGGAGGAGTTTTGAAAATTCGAAATATCTCCTTTACTATACGTCGGATCGAAAAATTGTACAGAATCAATCTTATTACAAATTAAATTTACTATAAATATTGTTATATACATTTATTCTCTATCTTGAATATTAACCGAGATATTAGCATTTTTATTAAATCTGGCTGGCTAACGGACGAAGTGGCTTTCCCGCCAAAATCTAGTTCGGCTGTTTCATTAACTGCTCAGCTCTCGTGAAATTTCTCTATTGTAAAACTTCACGTGGGAAATCTGCTTAGTTTACGCAACAACTGCGTGACGGACTTTTGTTGAAACTAGCTCCGTATTGTGTTTTCTATTTCACTGTGAATATGTAGGAAAATATCATTCATTATCGGCATATTTTGATGCATTATTATAAGAAAGGTAAACGTGCTGCAGAAGCTAATATAAAAATGTGCAGTGCTTATGGAGATGATGCTTTAACCGCACGCACCTGTCAAAATGGTTTGCCATATATTATTCAGGAAATATTGACATTAATGATGCTCAACGGTCTGGTCGCACACATGAAATTGAACCAAGCAATGTTAATGTCATTGTTGATTGAAATCAGTGCGAGAGATTGCTATGGCCATACATGTGACACACACAAAGCAACCCGTAGAAAACCATTTGTACAAGCTCGGCTATGTTTCCCGGCTCAATGTTTGGGTCACTCACTCTCTAATCGAAAAAAACACTTGGCAACACGCATTTCAGTTTGTGATTTACTACGGAAATGGCAACAAAACGACCCATTTTTGAAAAGGTTGGTAACAGGAAATGAAAAATGGATATTTTACGATCTTGTAGTCCTTAGAAAATCTTGGGGACCTAGTATTGAGGCTCCTAGAATGTCAAAACCCGGATTGCATCCTAAGAAGATAATGCTTTCCATATGGGGGGATTTCAAGGGTCTTATTTTCTATGAGCTATTGCCATCAGGACTAACAAATGATTCAATTCTATGCTGCTCATAATTAACAAAATTGGATCAATCAATTAAAAAATAAACGGCCGGGAATCGGAAGGGTGTTGTGCTCCAGTAAGACTATACTAGGGTCATTCGCAATGAATTATTGAGCCTTGGATGACACCTTTTGCCCCAGCCTCTTTATTCACCAGCTCTAGCTCCAAGTGACTACCACTTATTCCGAAATTCCAAAAGAAAGTGGACGTCAAAAACCACTTAGATCAGTTATTTAACAATAAACCCTGGCTGATTATTTGAAGTTCGCCTAGAGCAAAGATAAATATTAAGTATTAGCAGTTTTCGCTTAAGGTAAGCCAGCTATTGAGGCTGAACTAATGACAATATTTTCTAAAACATTTTAAAGCAAATTTAAGGTACATTTTATTGCAAATGCTGTGACATAATAGTTGTAGGAAACGAAATTATTTTTAAAACAAGTCTACGGGGGAAAAAATGGATTTATGAATAAAAAAACATATTTTGTTTTAATTTTCTTTTTCTTTTTTTCAAAAATCCATTCCAACCCAAAAGTATTCTTGAATGAATACAAAAAAAGTTTACTTCAAAAACATTAACATAATAAAAAATGTAAGAATTATTTTTTAATTTATTTTAAACTAATTACGTAGTAATTAATACAGAAACCCCTTATTTTCTTTGAACTACAATACTTACTACTAGTATTAGATTGGAGATAAATTCAATTTTAGTGTCAGAAATACGCAGTACCTTTCAGGATTTCAGATACCGTCTTTTGAATTGCATAAATGAGGAAGGAACCATTTTTTTTAAATTTGTAAATACAAGCTGGAAATATTTTAGTGCAATGAAAAAACTGGTTTCTGTTTTAATTACTACGTAATTAGTTTCAAATATATTAGTTCTTACGTTTTTTGAAGTAATTTTTTTTTATTCAATCAAGAATACTTTTGCGTTATTCCATTTTATTGTCTTTTATTATTGTTATTATTTTTTTTATCTAATCCATTCATTTTCACTTAGACTTTTTTCAAAGATTAGTTCGTTGGCTACACATATATAGTTAAAAATTCATTGATATAAAGTCGTTTTAGAATTTCATTATCTATAAGAATCCGTCAAAAAAAGTATAGCATCCCAATGGAAATTCCAAAATTATGGTCGCTGGAGAAGGTTACAAGGTTGAACATGGACTAAGAAATTCGTCAGGGGTCACAATTATGGCACACCAAGTTTCAGCCTGTTAATTAGGACAATTGGCGATTTTAAGGCGGGTGCCACGAGAATTTGGGACACCCCGTATATATATATATATCCACTCTATTGGTCGCAATTTTTGTCTTATCGTTACGAAACTCGATATATAATCATTTTAGCAGATTCCCCCTAAGGGAAATCAGCTATTGAGGTCGTACTCATGATGCGATTTTCGAAATTTTTCTTCAAAAGTCCATCGATCCCACCCAGGAGATGACGAAAATGAGGTCTGTTCAAAACTCTCTCTCTCTCTCTCTCTCTCTCTCTCTCTCTCTCTCTATATATATATATATATATATATATATATATATATATATATATATATATATATATTTGTCTGTTACCGCTCTAGCGGTCGCAATTTTTATTTTATCTTTACCAAACTTGATATATAATTGTTTTGTACAAAATGACAGAACAAGTTCGTTAACGGCTGAAATCGGACTAGGGAGAAAAGGGGGGTTTAGAGGGGGAGAATTTTGAAAAATTTTAATATCTCAGTTATTCTGCGTTAGATCAAACAATTGTACAGAACCAATCTTATTGAAAATTTAATGTTCTATAAATGTTGTCATGTACATTTTCACAATATCTTGATTATTAACGGAGATATATGGATTTTTTAGTATTCGACGTTCTGGAAAACCCAATTCCTACTCATGTTATATTAACAGTAACGTGTTACTTCATTCCAAGGTAAAATACCAAGTTTGGTTTTCATTGGACTTTTATTTTTGTAAGATACATTCAAATACGTTCTGATGACCCTTCCGTATTTTGTTCCTCGATTCATAAAATTAGAATGATTGAAATAAATAGGTCATTATAAATGACAGTATTTTTTACCCCACTGTGTAGTTAACGGCTAACTTTTTCGCTCGTCTACAATTTTATTCGGAGTTTGTTAACTTTAATTTTACGGCGATTCCTGTGAAAATATAGCCTTTACCAAAATGTATTCTGATCCTGAAGACATCAGGCGTTTTATAGAAGAATTAGAGAAAGAAGATCAAGGTCTTTTTAAAGATGCCAGCTGTTCGGACGATAAAGAAGAAGAAAGATAGACTTCAGCTACTGAAGAAGAGGCCAAAGATTTCTCACTAGAGCACCTCCTTGTAGTATATTTACCAAGTATGTCAAATGCTTCAAGTTTATGTAACTTAGATATGGATGTTGAATCACATTCTGAACCTGAACAAAAAGTGCCAAAATCGGAGGTTTATGTTGGAAAAAACGGATGTACTTGGCATAAAAATGTACCATCAACGAAAGGTAGACAAAAGAGGAAGAACATTGTCTCAGGGTAGTTTCAGTTTACATTTTATAAAAAATATCATCTTTTTAGTGATAATTTGTATAATTTTCTTTAAGATAATTTTTTCGTTTCGAGTTTTACAATTTTATAGATTTTTTGTGAATTTTGAAAAATATATTGCACTTTGGTTGCTGTTTGATTTTGTTTTCTTGATGTTCCTATTGTAGTACATTATTATTGCAATAAAAACCAAAAGTCAAAATCGAAATTGATTCTTTTTACGTGCTTCAAAGAATAGGGTAAAATTTACCCCACGGTGTCAATACCGTTCATGTAATAGGCAGTGTCAATCCAGGGTTAATATTCACGGTGGTGTTACATGTTACAAGTATGTTACATAGAAATATGTGGTTAGATGAGATCACAAGTGTGTTATACCGTGATGTGGGATATCTGCTTAGTTTACGCATCCCCTGCGTGACAGACATTATAATTGGATGGTGGAAATTTAATAGGAGTTCCTGACGCACGAATTTAATGCTGGGGGCAATTGACTTATTTCAAGGAGGCGGTTATGTGGGAGAGAGATGTGACACTACGGTGGATTTATATGGGGGTGGGGGGGGGGCGAAATGCTAGGCTATGATATATGAATCATCCGCAACATTTTGATTACGCCGGATGCGTAATATTCTAGCCTTGATGAAGTACCGCTTCAACTTGATATTATACTTACCGCAGCCCTCTATTTCTCTACATATACTACTTACTTCCTCAAAGGGCCAGCTAAAATGTACGTACATATGTATATATCCACCGACTTCAATAGAGTATGTATAGTAGTTCATTATACAACACTTTTAGCAGATTTCCCAGATTTACCTTAAGAGAAATCAGCTATTGATGTCGTACTCATGACGCGATATTCAAAATTTTTCTTCGAATATCCATCGACCCTACCTAGTAGATGACGAAAATGAGGTCAGTTCAAAACTGTATAATATATATATATATATATATATATACTAGCTCAGATACCCGGCTTCGCCCGGGAATTGATTTGAAGATGAATGGTGATGGTATTTTTTTGGCAAGGCTTTAATTTGCACAATATTTTGACATTATACCCTCCATTGTTTTAAGGTCGGCCATTTGCCCGTCTCTTTCTTGCATTATAAATAGATTCAGTTATTAAGGACGAAATAAAACATAGTTTGAATTAATTTTTCTCAATGTCAGGTAACCTGGTAGTTCATAGTGGAAAGAATTGACTGAGTCATATCAATATTTTCTACGCAAACTAGCTTTGCTTCATACATCGTTCACTAAAAAAAAATGTATAAAACAAAAATGTACTCTATATAACAAAGTACACAACTTTTATTATAGTACATGTATGTCGAAAAACAAATAATACAATTGAAAAGATCATGCGGGGGGAAAAAAATTTTTTTTTATTTGCAGGTCCTCCTTATAACCACCACTCACGTTCTAACATACATCATTTTAATATAACTTATAATTCGAGGAAGAATTAATGCAAAGTTGCATTCCCGAGTTTGTGAGGAAGTTGCGGTTCAATCGTTAGCACGCACCAATAAAATAGTTTTGACTCCCCTTTAGTTTTATAGTGTATATCTCGTTATTACATTGTTAATAACAAAAATGTATATAAATAAAAGTTACTTCTAAATAACAAAATAAACAACGTTTGTTATGTTGTCATATTTGCCCGAAAAACGGAATTAGAAAACGAAGTACAAGCTATTTTAATTCTGGCTTCCCTTATAACCCCCACTCTCGCTCCCGTCCTAGAAATGGTTGGTATGGCTTGTTATAATGAAGAGCGTAAGTGCTAATAACCAGCAGTACCCGAGTTTTAATTAGAAGTTGTTTGGTGGGTCTTTTGTCCCAAATAAAATTGTTGACTTCCGCTATAAATATGTTTTAGCGTATAACTCATTTAAACTTTCGGTATTACGTCAAAAGTGTATTATAACAAAAGTTACTCTAATAAACATAATAAACAACTTTTGTTATGTGCAATTTGCTCGAAATACAATAGAAAAGCGAATATCGCTATTTTAAATCAGGCTTCCCATTATTAACCCCCACTCCTTTTCGTCTCAGAGAAAATTAATTAGCCTAAGCGTCTAAGTGGGTTAGATAGTAATATAGCGATACCAATTAACATAAATTCGTTCAGCCGTTTATGCGTGAAAAAGAACAAATCAATAACAAACACACAAATTAAACAAACAAACAGAAGCACCCACAGAAAACAAAATGGCGGAGGTTATATGGGTGGTCTATGGGACGATGGAGAAACGAAAAGTTACTGTAGTGACTGGTTTCGCGATACAAAGAATCGCATGTACAGACAGAGTTATACAAGGTTGATTTACGTATATATATGAGATAAAGAGTATAGGGGGTGAGGTACGGTATATCGTCTAAGAGTGATATGGATATGAGGAGATCTCTATCAATCTTATATCTTCAACATCTATGGTCTGGTTACACACACATGTCGCTGCCAACACACTGGTATCGCAATTATTTTTCTTTAATCTTTACAGAACTCGATATTACTATGTTCTCATGAATTTTTTGTTAAAATGTAAAGATTAATTACCAGGGAGTACTAACGTGCTGTAGATAAATAAAACAGATCAGAGCCCTTGGACAGGGTGGTTTAGATGGGGAGAATTTTGAAAATTCTAAATATCACCGTTACTATCAGTCGGATCGAAAAATGTATAGAATCAATCTGTATTGCAATTAAATGATATTATAATTTTTGGTAGGCAATTTGTGCTCTACATTCTTGAATATTAGCCGAGATCTTTGTCATGTTTCAATTTTTCAGCAAACCACAAATCTACTCGTGTTACATAAACAAGTACTTTGTTATATAATATAACCATATATTCAAGTCTTAAAACCAATACTGTTTTCAAGAGACCTTTATTATACGAAATAGATGCAAATATATACTGGTGCCTTCCCTCCTCCCCTTAGGTTCTTGGACTACTAAAATTTGATTGATTGAGATAAAAATTATTCTGATTCATTATAAGCCCCTGCGTGACGGACTTAAGCACATTTCCCTTAACGGAACCCAGCTATTGAGGTTGTACTCATGACGGAATTTTCGAAATTTTTCTTCAAATGTCCATCGATCCTACCTAGTAGATGACGAAAATGAGGTCCGTTCAAAAACTGTCTATATAGTAATATATAATAGATATATATATTCTAATGCTCTAGGCGGTCGCAATTTTGTTTGATCGTTAACAAACTCGATATATATCGTTTTATGCAAAAAGAAAGTCAAGAGTTCGTTTAAACCGACTGAAATCGGACCAGTGGGAATGGGTTTGGGGTTTAGAGGAGGATATCTTCCGTTACTAAAACGTCGTCCCGGGGGGGGGATAAAAAATTTACAAATCAATCTTATTGCATATTAAATTTACCTATAAATATTGTTATATACATTTATTACCCCCCCCTAATTATCTTGATATTAACCAAGATAAAAGCATTTTTATTAACTCTGGGGTGCTAACGGACGAGTGACTTTCCCGCCAAAAGCTAGTTCGCGTCCGTTTTCTAACTCCGAGCTCGTGAAATTTCTACTAATGTTAAAACTTCACGTGGGAAATCAGCTTAGTTTACGCAGCCCCTACTTGCGTGACAGGGACATTATTAATATATATATATATATATATATAAATATATAAAGATATATATATAATTATTATATATATATATATATATATCTAGAGGTCGCAATTTTTGGTTTGTTCGTTAACAAACTCGATATTTTAGTCGTTTTTATGTAAAAAAAGAAAGAATCAAGTTTCGTTAACGGCTGAAATCGGGACCAGGGGCTGAGGGGGAGGGGGGGGGGGTTAGAGGGGGGGGAGATTTAGAAGAAATTCGAGAAAAAATTCTCCTTTTACTATAAGTCGGATCGGAAAAGTTGTATAGAATCAATCTTATTTGAAATTGAAATTGCATGCAATAAATAATTTGCTATTATACATTTATTTTCTATCTTGGAATACTTTAACCCGAAAGATTAATGCATTTTTCAGTTTCTATCCTTCTTCAGTAAACCCACACTTCTTACTAGTGTTTACATAAACAATGCTTCTGTTATATAAAATAAAAGATATTAATTGAAGCCTAAATAACCAAATATTGTTTTCATTGAACTTTTACTTTGTGAGATATATGCAAAATACGTTCTGTTGACACCCCCCCCGCCTTTCTTTTGTTTTTGGTTTACTAAAATTTAAGTGATTGAGATAAAACTGATTCACGATTCAGTTTATTACTAGTACACCACTAGGGCTTTAGTAAATAGTTTTCAATAAAATTAATATGTTATATTAACATATTACTTGTTAATTGTCTTCGTTAACGGTCTATTGTCCTTTCCGGTCTGCTACGAGGCTGGCTTGCCTGTTTGTTTACAATTCAGCCGTGTATTGTACATTTACTGAGCATTCACGGTTGTGTTACCTGTCTGTATATTTATCTATTGTAAACCTTCACGTGGGAAATCTGCTTAGTTTACGCAGCCCCTGCGTGAGAGACTGTTTATTTTGTCACGATGAGGTGAGGCAGGTGTGGAGTCTGGTGTCAAGGGCGTTAACTGGGCAGAGGAGATAAACTAGCTGGGTCTATAGGGCTAGGAGCTGGATGGAGCTGATAGGGGGTGATACCATCTCTTTCCACTAGAGCATCTATGCTGGAACCTTTATCGGCCGAGCTGAGGGGTAAATCGTGTGTCAACAGAACTCATAGAAGACAAAGCTAAATCATGGAGTACCCAGAAGAAGTTCACACCTGATGAGAAGGCTCCCTTTACTATATGGCATGAAACCACGAATGAAAACACTATTGACTCCCCCATTTATCCACACAGAAAACTCTCCATGCAACCATTGGAATAAACAACTTAATGACTGACATCAGATTATCAAAATTTTAAAAAAGTCCGTCATGCAGGGGCTGCGTAAACTAAGCAGATTTCCCACGTGAAGTTTTAGAATAGAAAAAAATTTCAGGAGGGCCGAACGGTTACGGGAACGGCCGAACTAGCTTTTGTCCGAAACTCACGACTACACCCGATGTTAGCCGATCTCATGTCGTCCGTTACAATTAATAAAAATGTAAATATCTCGGGTAATATTCAAGAAAATTATTTATAGAAAATTTAATTTGCAATAAGATTGGTTCTATACAATTTTTCGATCTGGCGTATGATAGCGGAGATATTTCGTATTTTCGAAAATCCCCCCCCTCTAAACCCCACCCCCCTCCCACTAGTCCGATTTCAGCCATTAACGAACTTGATCTGTCTTTTTACATTATACGTTTAAATATCGAGTTTGGTAACGATCAAACAGAAATTGCGACCGCAAGAGCGTTAACAGACATATATATATATATATTTATATATATATATATATATATATATACACATATATATGTATGTTAACGCTCTAGCGGCAATTTCTGTTTGATCGTTCCTAAACTAGAAATTTAATCGTTTTATGTAAAATGTCAATGATCAAAATCGTTAATGGCTAAAATCGGACTACGGGGAGGGGGGGGTATAGAGGGGAGGATTTCCAAAAATTAAAATATCTCCGTTACTATTCGACGGATCGAAACATTGTACAGAATCAATCTTATTAAAAATTAAATTTACTATAAATATTGTTATACACATTTATTCTGTATCTTCAATATTAACCTAGATATTTGCATTTGTATTGTGTGTGTGGTCGGCAGGGGTTGGCTATATTCGAACCTATCCGCCGAAAGCTATTTCGGCCGTTTCCGTAACTGTTCGTCCTTTGTGAATTGGTTTAGAGATTTGTGAATACTACTGTTATTAGTAGGCAGATTTCTCTATTTCAAAACTTGACGTAGGAAATCTGTTTAGTTATAATAAAGTCCGTCAAGCAGGGGCTGCGTAACTCCTGCTCGTGTTATATTAACTATATGCTGTTAATTAACAAATACTAAATATGGTTTGCATTGAAATTTTCATCTTGACATAGATGCAAATACGTGACGCACGTGGGAAATCTGCTTAGTTAACGAGGCCCCTGCGTGAAGGACTCCTTTTTCGCAGATTTCCCTTAAGGGAAATCAGCTATTGAGGTCGTACTCAGGACGCGATTTTTGAAATTTTCTTCAAACGTCCATCGATCCTACCCAGGAGATGACAAAAAGTCCGTCACGCAGGGGCTGCGTAAACTAAGCAGATTTCCCACGTGAAGTTATACAATAGAGACTTTTCAGAATAGAGAGCCGAACAGATATGAAAACGGCCCGAACTATCTCTTGACGGAAACTCACGACTAGAACCGAAGTTAGCCGATCTCATCTCAGAAGCTGAAAACAGAAAAATGCAAACATCTCGGTTAATATTCAAGATATGGAATAAATGTATATAACACTATTTATAGAAATTTAAATTTGCAATAAGATTGATCCCATATACTTTTTCAATCCGACGTATAGTAACGGAGATATTTCGAATTTTCGAAAATCCTCCCCTCTAAACCCCCCCCCCCTCCCACTGGTCCGAATTTCAGCCATTAACGAACTTGATCTTTATTTTTACATGAAACGTTTAAATATCGAGTTTGGTAACGATCAAACGATAATTGCGACCGTTAGAGCGTTAACAGACAAATATATATATATATATATATAGATATATATATACATATATATATATATATATATATATATTATTATTATTTATTATTAATAATCTATATATATATATATATATATATATATATATAATTTTGAACGGACCTCAATTTTGTCATCTCCTGGGTAGGATCGATGGACATTTGAAGAAATTTTTCGAAACTCGCGTCATGAGTACGACCTCAATAGCTGATTTCCCTTAAGGGAAATCTGCTAAAATGAGGTCCATTCAAAACTGTATGCATGTATATATATATATTCGTCTGTTACCGCTCTAGCGGTCACAAATTTTGTCTTATCGTTTTCAAACTTGATATATAATCGTTTTATACAAAACGAAAGATCAAGTTCTTTAATGGCTGAAATCGGACCAGGCTCCTCCCCCTTTAAAGGGGGAGAATTTCGAAAATTCTTAATATCTCCGTTATTATGTGTCGGATTGAAACATAGTATAGAACCAATCTTATTGCAAATGTGATGTTCTATAAATGTTGTTATTCACGTTTTTTCACTATCTTCATTATTAACCGAGATATTTGCATTTGTTAGTTTTCGGCTTTCAGTAAAGCCCCACTCCTATTCATCTCATATTAACAATATGCTATTATGTTATGAAGCACTTCATTTGAAGTCTATATACGAAACAATTACGTTTTGAGATAAATGCAGATACGCAACGCACGTGGGAAACCTGCTTAGTTTACGCCGCCGCTGAGTGACGGACTTTTTTTCAAGAGCGATATCTTTTAGCAGCGTCCGCTTCACGATAAATAAATAAACCTGACTTGTCGTGCCTTATGCCTTTATAAATAGTCTGTAGGAGATATAGGCGGTTTGAAACTATTACTGGATAATGCATCGCTGATAGCCTACAGATTTAGCAATTAGTCTCCTCTCGATTCGATTAATTATAATAGTGACTAGGCACTAATCAATCAAATAATCGCCGGTATTAGCAATGGGAGGCAATCAATTCCCCAATGTCATTTCACCCCCTTCTGCAGACATCATACCCCAGCTCGCTCAAATTTTTCTTTTTTTTTTCGGAAAAAGTCTCTATTAAATTTTTATGTTTTTTAGCAGATTTCCCCTAAGGGAAATCAGCTATTGAGGTCGTACTCAAGACGCGATTTTCGAAATTTTTCTTCAAATGTCCATCGATCCTACCCAGGAGATGACGAAAATGAGGTCCGTTCAAAACTGTATATATATAATCTATATATCTATATATTTGTCTGTTTCCGCTCTAGCGGTCGCAATTATTGTTTAATCGATACCAAACTCGATATTTAGTCGTTTTATATTAAAAAAAAGATCAAGTTCGTTAACGGCTGAAATCGGGCGAGGTGGAGGGGGGGGTTTAGAGGGGAAGAATTTTGAAAATTCGAAATATCTCCGTTATTATGCATCGGATCGAAAAATTGTATAGAACCAATCTTATTGCAAATTAAATGTTCTATAATTATTGGTATATACATTTATTCAGTATCTTGACTATTAACCGAGATATTTGAATTTTTCAGTTTTGAGCCTTCTGCAATCCGCCACTTCTACTCTTGATACATAAACAATACTCTGCTACATAATAAATCACATTATTCGAAGCATAAATACCAAAAATTGTTTTCAAGAGACCTTTATTATACGAGATAAATGCAAATATGTCCTGGCACCCCCCCCCCCCCTCCCCCGTCTTAAGGTTTTGGACAACTAAAATTTATTGATTGAGATAGCAAGTATTCTGACTCATTATTAATTACAGAACTAGATATAGTAAATAGTTCTCTATAAAATTAATAGGCTATATTCTGATATATTTCAGTAATTGTTTTTCTTTCCGGTGTTAGGCGGGCAGGCACGTTTGTTTACATTTCTAACCCAACGCCTCCTGTCGGCAGGTTGTTGAAATTCGATGAAACATTTCTTATTTCCGTTTGTATTTATTCACGGTGGTGTTGTTACCAGTATGTAGATTTCTCTATTACTAAACTTCATGAGGGATATCTGCTTAGTTTACGCAGCCCCTGAGTGACGGACTTATTTTTTGGGGCGTATATGGATCCATATAGACAATAACCATTGTATACAGCTTTCCACCTAAATTCTATCTTTAAACTCAATCTATAACAAGACAATTTAAAAAAATATGATTTTGAAATAAAAAGAAGTCCGACACGCAGGGGCCTGCGTAAACTAAGCAAATTTCCCTCGTGAAGGTTTGCAATAGGTAAATCTATATACTGGTAACACTTAACACCACCGTAATTATTAAATGAATAAATAAAACGGTAATGAGAAATATTTCAGCCAATTACAATAACCCTAACCGGAAAACTCTGAATTGTAAACAGTCTGCCAACCACTACTGAACAGATTGATAGAAATATTATTCACCGGAAAGAAAAAACAATTACTGGAATATATCTGAATATAAAATATTAATTTCATTGAAAACTATTTATTATAATTAATAATTGAGGCGTTTGGTTTCAAAACCAGGTACATTCGTTTTTTTCAAAAACATTTTTTTTTAAATTTTTCATAAGTTTTTAATGCCGGAAATGATGTATTGGACGCGTTTGTTCCAAAACCATATAGATCCTTCCAAAATCAATACCGGCAGATAAAGAAAAGAACTTATGAAGTGGGTATTTATACTGTAATTTATATTGAATCAGAATAATATTTATCTCAATCACTCAAATTTTAGTAGTTTATGAACTTATGAAGTGGGTGGGGATCAACAGAACGTATGTGCATATATCTCACAAAGAAGAAGCTTACACCAGATTCTAAACCAATTTCACGAGAGCCGAACAGTTAACGAAAAGGCCGAACGTACTTTCAGCGGAACCGCACGAACAGAACCGACAATAGCCGAATATGGAAAAAAAAAAATATCTTGGTTAATTTTCAGGATAGAGAATAGATGTATAAATCAATATTTATAGTTAATTTAATTTTCAATTATATTGTTTCTATCCATGTCTTCCCAGGGGATAGCCCCTGAAGAGGAGGTATGTAAACCACGAAACATGTAAGGCAGTATGAATAAAGTTTGAGAGAGAAAATGTTTTTTATTGGTGGCCCTTGCCATAAACTATAAAGAATATATACCATTATATAGCCCGGAATAAGAATATATATATATATATATATAAACTAATAATTTTGATTGGTCCTCATTTTCGTCCTCTCCAATGGCGTCAAGAGCACAACCTCAATAATCGATTTCCTTTAACCCTAGAATGGTATTGAGGGTAAAAATTACGTATGATCTGGTTTGAACTGTTATCAAACGGCCGTTAACGACCCCACCACCCCCAGCCCTCAGCTATGAGCCCTCCAGACAGTTCGGCCTTCACCTCCGCCATGTGCAGCTAAGTGAACAATAATAAAAACCCCAACAACGAGGCACGTAAAATTTACGTATCGCTACTAATAACCGGTTTTTATGTGCAGCTAAGTGAACCTTACCACTTATCCAATACTATTTTTTGAAATAAAAACGACACGTAATATTTACGTATCAATACTATTAACCGCAACTTTTTGGCACGTAAAATTTACGTATCGCTACTAATAACCGGGTTTTATGCCATAACTTAGTTAATATTATTCTCAATTTATTTACTTCCAATTTATTTTTATATTCTAATTCATTTTCTCTTAATATTTTTAAAATTTTTTTTCAAAATAAAAAAGACAACGATGTATAGAAAGAATATAAATAATCTGTTTATAGTTTCGGAAACATTGAGAAAAAATATTCAATGGATGAAGAAATCAGAAATTTGTTGAAAGAACTCTCCGATGAGTCAGATGGGGAAAATGACAATTATGAAATAGATGGATATGGATACGACAGCGATGATGATCCGGAGTATTCTCCAAGTGATGAGGAGGTTGAGCCTTCGGAAATGATTGCAACACAGAGTGGGCTAGATAGCGAGACAATTTTAGAAAACATCAAGACAATCGAAGAAAGAGAACAAACGCAGAGGAAAAAAAAAACCTAAAACCTTTCAACCACACAATATTGACAGATCAGTCACAATAAATGTAGAAGGTGGGGTTGTGCATGGTAAGAATGAATATGAATAGAGCACACAACCTCCGGAACGTGTTTCGAACAATGCGCCTGAGAGGAATGCCGTGCACATTATTAGATATTAACGTAGATATAAGTTAAAGATAAGTGTACGTTTTAATAAAACAAAAAAAAATAGTCACAAACTTTAACAAATTTTGAATAATTTCACCAATTACCAATTGCACACGTAACATTTACGTATCAGTACCATTAAGTGGGAAATAATATCACTACCATTCTAGGGTTAAAATATTTGGAAAAAATTGGACGGTAATAAATGTCGGAACATAATTGTGCCAACATGCGTTATGCCTCGCTACAATCCCAGGTACAACAGTGTCTTCAATAATTATCTGCTACAAATACATTATTGTAACAGAACCCCGTTCCTCGAGTCCTTTTGTCGAGTGAGCATTGTCAGAGCGGAGGTGCTTTGAATGGAGGCGTTATGCTCCGAGGTTGGTCCCATTGGCCAACTCTAATAGATAGTTCAGTCCTTCATCTAGTTTAATGATCGGCTCATTCATTTCAACTTCAACATTTTCAGTGTCTGTCCTACAAATATTCCCTATTACAACAACAACCAAACATATGGCAAAGTAGTCTTTGAAAACCGAATTATCTGTAGTACTCAATGAAGTTCAAGGATTAAAGGAAAGCTTTTGAAATCAACCGAACATCTTGATAACTTATTTTCAGATTTCATGTACATCGATTCTACCTAGTACGACCAAAATAAGGTCCATTCAAAATTATATTTGTATATATATACTAGCTAACGTACACGGCGATGCCCAGAAATTCATTTGAGGCTGAATGATGATGCTATTTTTTTGGTATGGCTTTACTTTCCACAATATTTTGACATTTCCCCGTCCCAGTGTTTAGTGTTTCTACCCGTCGTTGCTGAGGATTTGTTAATAATAAAATTATTTTTATGTAAAGCTTCACTTACCTGAATATTTTTATATTTCCCGTCTCCTGTGCATGTGGGGTTTTTTTTTTTTTTTTTTTTTTTTTTTTTTTTTTTTTTTTTTTTTTATAACGGAATGGATCATATAATTCATAGAAAATATTCTGTCGTCCAAACCATGTATGAATTAAAGTTCCAATACACTTTAATCTGCAAACTGGCGTTTCTCATGTATTAATGTTAGGGAGAAGAAAAGGGGGAGGGGTGCAATATAGCTCACTTGGCACAATCTATTACTGGCGTTAAAAAACAGCAGAGACTTGAATTAATTTATCCAGGTGAGGCACCTGCTAGTTCATATTAGAAAGAATTGTTGAGCGTATCAATATTTCTACGCAAATTACTTGCTTCATACATTCTTATACAAAGTATAAAACAAAGGTTACTCTGAATAACAAAGTAAACAACTTTTGTTATGTGCACGTTTGCCTTAAAACTAATAGAAAATGAAATATCGCGAATTTTTACTCAGGCCTCCCTTATAATCACGACTCCTGTTCAAACCTAAAACTTGTAATATAGATTATAATCATGGAAGAATTAACGCTAATTCACATACGAAGTTTTGTTAAGTTCGGTTCAATCGTTAGTGCCTAATAAAATTAGGCTCCCGACACACACACACACACACACCCTCTCTGTCTAAATTCTCACTTACACGATGTCAGTGGGGCAAGACTGGAGGGTAGATTAAAGTTGTAGCCAGCATACTGATACTGGCTAATAGTCTATCATTATGCAGGCTACAGGCTACCGAGGGATGGCTATCTAACAACTCTGGCCTTGAATAGAATTTTCTCCACTCATGCCTTTACTGGTGCGAATGGAATTTTCCTCATGATGCCTTTATTGTTGGATGGTCTGATGCAGAAGGCAATGGGAAACCACTGCATGTCCTTGTGACCCTCTTATTCCCTTGTTCGGTCCCGTGAAAATCAGGTTTACCTGTTCACGAGATCAATTACCTGGTGTAGCCTGTAAATACACTACATAAATGTTTAATTATTAAATAAAATAAAAATATGACCTGCTTTAAGAAATATTACGGATCAATAGAATGTGTTTAATCTAGCGAAGTGGATATTGGTTTCAAATATAGCTTTAATTGTAGATTATTGGGGATAAGAGGGATATAAGATAAGACAGTCAACTCCGGTATGGTCTAGTGGCTAGGATACCTGGCTTTCACCCAGGAGGCTCGGGTTCGATTCCCGGTACCGGAATCTAACTTTTTTTCATCTTGGAAAATTTATACTGTTACAAAAGAATAATGCGCGACCTATTAATTAACTCAGAATAAATTTTCGTTGTGACAGATCCACAAGTCTAATTATTTATACGTATTTTTCGAAGATTTATATATATAAAACTTCGTATTTACCGCAATTATTAATTAAATTACTCTTAGTTTCTTTTTTCAGCCTTATGTAAACTCCCACATCTGTACATCGAATTTTAGCAGATTTTCCTCAAGGGAAATCAGCTATTGAGGTTTTACTCATGAAGCGATTTTTAAAAACATTCCTCAAATGTCCATCGATCCTACCCAGGAGATGTCGCAATTTTTGTTTGTTTGTTTATTATTATTTACGTCCACTTTATGCTAAAATGGCTAATCGGGACGGGTTATCTACAGGTTACCACCCTTTTCTAGCCAGGGTGGGCCAAGGAGTTTATTTAATGAGTCCGTCACTAAATAAATTTCTACTGCCCAGCGCGGGAATCGAACCCGCCACTCTAGGTTTAACCAGGCGAGATTAAGACCAACGCATTAAAGCGCACGGCCAACCTGAGCCCCTGTCGCAATTTTTGTTTTATCGTTACCGAAATCGATATTGATTATTTTTATGTAAAAAAGAAGATCAAATTCATTAGTGGCAGAAATAAGACCATTGTGAGGGGGGGGGGGTTATAGGGGAGGAATTTCAAAAATTGGAAATATCTTAGTTATTAAACATCGGTTCGAAAAAGTGCTTAGAGGCATTATTGTTGCAAGTTGAATATTCTATAATTGATGTTATATAAGTTTTTCCACTATAGAGATTATTTATCGAGATTATGCATTTTTTTTTGCTTTCCATTCAGTAAACCCCCACTCCTGCTCAAGTCATATAAACAATAAGCTCTTATGTCCTGAAGGACTTTATTTGAAGCTTAAATACCAAATATTGTTTTCATTGAACTTTTATTTTGGGAGATAAATGCCTATATGATGCCATCAATAATGATTTAACTTCATTTCTTAGAAATGTTGATCTATACCACAATCGGGGTTAAGCCGTTTAATTCAGAAGACAATTCCATGGTCGTTAATGGCCCCGATAGTTCGTCCGATCGAAAAATGTTATAGAACCATTCATATTTAACTATTGGTGCATGGAAATCTGCTTATTGTATGCGGCCCATGCGTGATGGACTTTTAGCAGATTTCCCTTAAAGGAAATCAGCTATTGAGGTCGTACTCATGACGCGAGTTTCGAAAAATTTCTTCAAATGTCCATCGATCCTACCCAGGAGATGACGAAAATGAGGTCCGTTCAAAATTATATATATATATATATATATATATATATATTTGTCTGTTAACGCTCTAGCGGTCGTAATTTTAGTTTGATCGTTACCAAAATCGGAATTTAATCGTTTTATGTAAAAAGAAAGATCAAGTGTGTTAATGGCTGAAATCGGACCAGTGGGAGGGGGGTTTAGAGGGGGGATTTTTGAAAATTCAAAATATCTCCGTTATTATGCGTCTGATCGAAAAATTGTATAGAACCAATCTTATTGTAAATTAAATTTACTATAAATATTGTTCTATATATTTATTCTGTATCTTGAATATTAACCGAGATATTTGCATTTGTATTGTGTGTGTGGTCGGCGGAACCCCGCCATATTCCGGACTTTCCGCCGAGAGGTGGCCGTTTCCGGAACTATTCGTCCCTCGTGAATAGGTTTAGAGATCCCTTCCTACTACACTTGTTATTGGGCAGATTTCTCTATTGTAAAACTTCACGTGGGAAATCTGCTTAGTTTACGCAGCCCCTGCGTGACGGACTTTTTTTCTTAAAGTATGTAACCTAATTATGGAAATAGTGATTACTGTTTAATTTAATTATATTTTTTTTCTCATTGCGTTATATCTATATACATAGTAGTCCAGTGTTCTATCTATATCAGGAGTCAATATATTAATGACAGCCTTGGGCTATATCCCTGACATATCGCTATTGGTAATTAGTTCCAAGCAATTACTCTAATTACAACTCGAACAAAAACTATTCATACGTGCATAGGATACGTGAATTATTTATTTCAACTCACCTTTCTCTCAGGTAATAGACATGAGCTCCTTTCAAATTTTTATATACCGGGTGTCCCAAGTTCGCGTGCCACCCCCTTAAGCGTGCCATAATTGTGACCCCTGAAGAATCTTTTCACTCCATATTCAACCTCATAACTTTCTCCAGTACGTCTCCAGCGACCATATATTAAGAATTTCCCATATAATGCCAAACTTTTATTACTGATTCTTGTAGAAAATCATATTCTAAAACAAGTTTATATCGATAAAATATTCGATTTGACGCTCTAAAAAAATCCTTTAGCTGAAAAAGCCATAAAACCTTTTTTTTACACAAATCATTATCTCAGAAACGATACATATTATTAAAAAGTCCGTATGCAGGAGCTGCGTAAACTAAGCCAATTTCCCTCATGATGCCAACTTCTCACAGGAAAAACAATTACGGAAATATATCAGAATATAACATATTAATTATACTGAAACCTGTTTACTATAGTAATGTAATTTATATTGGATCAGAATAATTTTTATCTCAATCAATAAAATTTTAGTAGTCCAAGAACTTAAGAAGGGGGGCACGATAACATATTTGCATTTATCTCGTATAATAAAGGTCTCTTGAAAACATTTTATCGTATTTAAGCTTCGAATAATGTGGTTTATTACATAACAGAGTATTAATTATGTAACATGAGTAGAAGTGGTGGTTTGCTGAAGGCTGAAAACTGAAAATATCTTAGTTAATATTCAAGATAGAGAATAAATGTATATACAATATTTATAGTACATTTAATTTGAAATAAGATTGGCTCTATACAACGTTTTGATTCGACATATAGTAACGGAGATATTTCGAATTGTGGATAGTCCCCCTCTAATCCCCCCCCCTTCCACTTGTCCAATTTAAGCCATTAACTAACTTGATCTGTCTTTTTACATAAAACGTTTAAATATCGAGTTTATAACGATAATTGTAGTAACACACAACAATGAAAGTTGTAGCATAATACAAAAAAAATGATCACGCATAGCAACAACAATTATCGTAACACATAGCAATAAAAATTGTAGCATAGTAGAAGAGTAATAACAGAATAGTTTTATTACAACATGAAATTGGCTTTGATAAAATAGAATAATAAATGTAGCAACACACAGCAATAATAGTTGTAAAATAACAAAAATAACAATAACATGGTGTCTATGGTACAACATTAGAATAGCTTTAATAAAAATATAACAACAATTATCGTAACACATAGCAATAAAAATTGTAGCATAGTAGAAGAACAATAACATAATAGTTTTATTACTACATGAAATGAATGGCTTTGATATATAATAAAAAACATATATAACAACAATTGTATTAACACACAACAATAATTAGTTGTAGCGTAATAAAATAATAATAACATTGTAACTTTACGGCAGTGTTTGTTGGAAGTGAAGAATATTTACTTGGAGAGAGAAAAAAAAACGTCCAATTCTTCACAATTTGTTTATTTCAGCGCTAAGCGCTTTCAAAGACTAATGTCTCCGTCTTCAGAGCTACACATGAAAAACAATAACATTAATAAAAACTCTATACATTGCAACAGGGCCATGAATCATATTAACATCAAGTCCATCACGCAGGGGCTTCGTAAACTAAGCAGATTTCCCACGTGAAGTTTTACAATAGAGAAATCTGCATACTGGTAACACAACACCACCATGAGTAAATACAAACGGTAATGATAAATCTTTCAGTTAATTTTAGTAAATTCCCAACTGGAATGGCTTCTGAATTGTAAGACTAATTAATATTTTAATATTTCAAGAACCAAAGAAGGGGGGGGCGGACAGAACGTATTTGCATAAATCTCACAAAGTAACGAAGGTAAGGTAAGGTTAGAAACGACAGGTAAGGTTAGAAGAGGCTTCCACCTGACCCGAACAGTTACGAAAACGGCCGAACTAATCCGAACGATACCCGACCACATGTCCCACAGACTTCATAAAAATACAAATATCTCGGTTAATATTCAAGATACAGAAGAAATGTATAGAACAATATTTATAGAAAATTTAATTTGCAATAAGATTGATTCTATACAATTCTTCGACCCATGTATAGTAACGGACACATTTCAAATTTAAGAAAATCCTCTACTCTAAACCCCCCCCCCTCCCACTTGTCCGATTTCAGCCATTAACGAACTTGATCTTTCTTTTTACATATAACGACTAAATATCGAGTTTGGTAACGATCAAACAAAAATTGAGACCACTAGAGCGCTAACAGACAAATATATATATACATACAGTTTTGAACGGACCTCATTTTCGTCATCTACTAGGTAGGATCGATGGACATTTGAAGAAAAATGTCGAAAATTCCGTCATGAGTTCAATCTCAACAGCTGATTTCCCTCAAGGGAAATCTACTAAAACACAAGATAAATATCTAGCAATGAACATAATAAATGTACTTAAGTCAAATCTTAAAATAAATAAAATACAGAGAGTGAGCGATCTATTGAGGCATAGGAATATATTACTGACCTACTTGCATGCGCTCATTGGGAAAGACAGCAAGCGACTGGCTGGCGCGCGGGAGATAACAACGAGGTCCAGTACCCCCACCATTGCAGACTTATAACAATCGGTCTTTTTGTTCAAACAGCGCTGTTTGATGGAGACATTAGTCTTTGAAAGCGCTTAGCGCTGAAATAAACAAATTGTGAAGAATTGGACGTTTTTTTTCTTTCTCTAACTTTAATATAACATGAAAAAAGCTTTAACAAACTACAACGTCAATTGTGATAACATACAGCAATAACAAATGTAACATATTAGAATAGCAATAATTGTAATAACACACAACAATAATTAGTTGTAGCATTATAAAATAACAATAAAATTGTAACTTTAATATAACTTTAACAAAATATAACAAGAATTGAGATAACATACATCAATAACATATGTAACATATTAGAATAGCAATAATTGTAACAAAACACATTAATAATTAGTTGTAGCATTATAAAAAGCAATAACATTACGTTGTTTTAAACCCCTGTCGCTGGGAAGTTATTTCATTTGTCTTTTCCGGCATATCTCCAGCGGTGTTTAAGTTGTGGTGGCCCACGATATTTCGCCGGTCATCCAACCGGCTTCTTCTGGCAGCCCTATCATTAAGAGCTGCCACAAGCACACCTAAAGCATGACCACCAAAAGAAGCCGGTTGGACGACCGGCGAAACATCGTGGGCCACCACAACATAGACACCGCTGGAGATATGCCGCAAAAGACAAATGAAACAATAACATTGTAACTTTAATATAATTTGAATATAGCTTTAACAAACTACAACAACAATTGTGATAACATACAGCAATAACAAATGTAACATAATAGAAGAGCAATAATTGTAACAACACACAACAATAATTAGTTGTAGCATTATAAAAAAACAATAACATTGTAACTTTAATATAACTTGAATATAGCATTTACAAAATATAACAATAGTTGTGATAACATATAGCAATAACAAATGTAACATAGTGGAATAGCAATAACATAATAATTTTATTACTACATAAAAATAGCTTTAATAAAAATAATATAACAATAATTAAAATAACACATATCAATAGTAGTAACATAATCTAATAGCTACAGTATAATAATTACAATATAGTTCAACAAACAAAAGACAATAAACTATACTGATACGAAGACAAAAGGCAGTGACCATACTGAATATAACAGGATTGGGTAGGTTTCACTTAGTACTCCTAATAGTTTTTAAGTATCTTTAGTCTTGGTAAGTAGAATTAACACAAACACTATCTGTTACCCTCTAATAACAATGTGCAATATATATATATATATATATATATATATATATATATATAGTAGTAGTAGTAGTACCTGTACTTTTTAGCCCTGAAGAAGAGAAAATAAATATTCTCGAAATATTTGAATGAACTATGATTTTTTTCACCAACAGTGGTTGAACTTAAGGGAAATCAGCTATTGAGGTTGTACTCATGACGGAATTTTCGAATTTTTTCTTCAAATGTCCATCGAGCCTACCTAGTAGATGACGAAAATGAGGTCCGTTCAAAACTGTATATATATATATATATATATATATATATATATGTGTGTGTGTGTGTGTGTGTGTGTGTGTGTATATATCTATATATATATATATATATATATAAAATTGTAACCTCTGTCTGTACATTGATTTTTTTCGCGAAATTTCACGATAACTTTTCGTTTCACATGTCATAGACACCATAACTGCATTTTGTTT
>CM032233.1:8267500-8315000 GCA_019009955.1 Riptortus pedestris
TATCTTGTATAAACTGGGAAATATAGCCAAATTCGAATATTTGAGTATACCTATGACAATTCCTCATAAATAATGTCTCTGGTATTAGATTTAGTCAAGTCTGTGTTACACTTCCCACAAATGGGGCTTGATCGTTTGTCATAAGATAACCTTGCGTAAATCTTATGTGCCCTATTCGGAGTCTTCCCAATATGACTTCATCTCTTCTGTTGTCTCTTGTCGAATATTTCCATGGAGGTTTTAATAATTTTTAGTTTATTGCTCTGGGTTTCGTTCCACATTATTTGCCAGCTTTTATCAATATCTTCTTTGAGTGGTTGATAGAGTTCTGCAGAAGTAATTGTTGTTGGGGTGATGGAGTCGAGTTGTTGGGCTTCTCTGGCTGCTTTTTAATTTCGATCTATTCCCACCTGACTTGGAATCCACATCAAGTAGATTTATTTTTTTATTATGTATTTTTTGTACTATTGGGTTGTTTGTAAATACATCTTTAATTCTTAATAGGGCACTCAACGAGTCGGTGCATATCAGAAATCTTTCTTGGGTTGAATGTTTGCAAATTCAGTGATATAATGCGAACTGAATTGTGAATAGTTTGGCCGAATTGATGCTCGTTAATTTGTTGAGTATGAATTTTCGGCAGGCATTTTCTTCGTAGTAGGCGCAGGAGGAAGACTCGGCAATTTTCGAGCCATCAGTGTATATGATCTTTGGGCGTTGGCATTTCTCTTTTTTATTATTTAAAGTTCCCTTTATTTTCCAATAGTTGATCTCTTGAGACGATTTGTTTATGAGTTTGGTGATTCTTGTATCTATAGATAGTTCTTGAATTGTCCAAGGCGGAGTTGAGTCGAATTCATCAATACTGTTTGAGTTTCGTAATAGTCTTTCTGTTAAATAATTTAGCCTAATTCGAATAGGTTTTGGTGTTGTAGGTTTTCGGTTATATAGCCGTGAGTAGAGAGCGTGGAATACACTCTGAAATGTCGGGTGACCCCTTTGGTTCATTAGTTTGGCTAAGTACTTAGCAGCCAGTTTTTGCCTTCTGAATGTCAATGGTGGGGTTCCGGTTTCAGCACACAAGCTTATTGCTTGGCTAGAGCGGAAGGCTCCTATGGATAAACGTAGCCCAGCATTATGAATTGCATCTAGTTTGCATAATTTATTGAAGTTTGCTGAACCATATACAAAACTGCCGTAATCCAATTTAGACAATACCAGAGCTTTGTATATTGTTAGCATGGTACTCCTATCTGCTCCCCATGATGTGTTAGCAAGTACTTTAAGAATTTTAAGCCTTTCAGATGCGCGTTTTTTGAGGTTGTCTATATGTACATTCCATATCAGTTTGTTGTCGAGAGACATACCTAGGAATTTAGTATGGTTGGGATATTCTATTAGGGTGTCCTTAAGATAGAGATTTGGTAAATCATTTAAATTTCTGCGCTTTGAGAATTTTACGGACTTAGTTTTTTCGGGCTAAAACCAAAAACCTGTTCTCTTAATCTAAGAGTCACAGCTTGTAGCTGTCTTTTAATATATGCTAGGCTTTGCGATCTGCAAATAATGGCAAAGTCATCTACGAACAGAAAGCCTTTCACATTGTTGGTCAGGCCATCCGTTATCTCGTTCAATGCAATGAATCTTTGGGAATTCGATTTATTAAGATTGCTTTTAACGTTTTCTTTATTTGTTTTCCTACACTTTCTTTCATTATTTGCCATTCTAATTTTGTTCATGCTACCAAAAAATGCTCTTTATTATAAATTCCAAGGCTGCTGTTTATTATTCAAATAATTTGAAAAATGAAATAATTTGAAAAATGAAATAATTTATGATGTGCATAAAATTGAAGAGATGCTTAGTATCAATAGCCTCGAAGAACTACACAAGATTTACTGCTTCATCACGTCAGCATGCAATACTCTGGAATCTATAAGTGCTGATGGACCACACTCCAGTTAAATGTTATATTAAGACGGAAAAGGGTTTATAGAATGCTTATATCTTTTGAGTAATATATTTTACTATTTACACTATATTGCTTTTTTTTGTTTTTCTTTATTGTCATATTATTGTTGATCTCAAGAACTTGGATTTAGTTATTTATTTAAAAAGACAGAATTGTTATTTGTTTATTTAATTTGTACAAGTTGTAAATCTTTAACAAATAAATATATATTCTATTCTAATTTGAACAATCAAGTGGTGCACTAATTTTGTCCAGACGTTTAAACATAACATTTGAAAATGGACTTTTTATTTTTCCAAATATAATAATTTGGATCGATGAAATTTGAAAAAGTTGTTTGTCAAGAATAACGTGTTGCTGATTATCACTATAATTTATTTGACTTGAGTGAAATGTTTTAATAATTATAGCATCGGTTAGTCACTCCCATTTTTATAATGGGAGTTATTCAAGTGTGTTATAAAAGGGGAGAGAGTTAAGCTTCAGAATATGGAGTTAGTTAAAAACCATACTGCTCCTAGTTCTGTTTTGTATTAGGTAACTTGGGAACAGAGGCTACTCTACGCTGACATTGAGGGGCCAACAAAGGATTTTGACGTTTCAACAAAGAATCTAGTGCATAATTAACTATGACCTATGACCTCTCTGTTAGGAGAGCTTTAGGAAGAATAAGCCATTGTTTAAAGCTCTCTATCTCTCTAGAAAGGCTAAAACTGACAGCTGATCCTCAGCCCCTCTCTCTTGCCCCTATTGTAGACTAAGGCTGGCCTTCACTCTTTCTCTCTCTCCATTTAGCTGAGGGCTTGGTGTTTCCCAATTGTCCCAACTAACACACATTCCAGAGTCCACGTGGCCACTTAGCAACTGCTCAAGTATTTTTCTTGAGGGGCCCCCAGAACGGAACTTAAACCAACTTTACTTGCTCTCATTCCCATCTATCATACTCACTACTATTGTTATTGGGACTTTTTCCTTTTATCCCTGACAGTTACTTTGTTTAGAACATTGCTGTCAAAATTTAGAAAAAATCCATCACGCAGGGGCTACATAAACTAAGCAGATTTCCCTCCTAAAGTTTAAGAATAGATATATGTACATTCTGGTAACAAGATATCACCGTGAATATTAAGTGAATAAATACAAACAATAAATAAGGAACCTCCCGACGGAAAGCGTCTGAAATGTAAAAAAAAAACAGGTCTTCCAACCTCACACCAGAAAGAAAAACAATCACTGAAATAAGTATATTAGAATATAACATATTAATTTTATTGATTTATAATGAATCAAAATAATTTTTATCTCAGTCAATCAAATTTTAGTAGTCCAAGTACTTAAATGGTACTCATAAAATAAAGGTCTCTTGAAAACAATATTTGGTTTTAAGCTTCGAATAATGTGGTTAATTATATAAAAGAGTATTGTTTATGTAACACGAGTAGAAATGGGGGTTTGCAACAGGCTGAAAACTAAAAAATTCAAATTTCTCGGTTAATATTCAAGATAGAGGATAAATGTATATGACCATATTAATAGTACATTTATTATGCAATAAGATTAGTTGTATACCATATTAAGATCCGACGTATAGTAACGGAGATATTTCGAATTTTCATAATTCTCTCCCTCTAAACATTGAATAGAATCGATATTATTCAAAATGTAATGTTCTATAAATGTTGTTATGTACGTCCTTCCATTAACTTGATCATTGACCGAAATATTTGCATTTTTTAGTTTTCGGCCTTCAGTAAACCCCCACCCCTACTCATGTCATTTTAACAATAAGCTGTTATATTACGAAGCACCATATTTGAATCTTAAATACCATATATATTTCTCATTGAACTTTTAATTTTTGAGATTAATGCAAATATGTGGCACACGTGGGAAATCTTAGTTCTAATGTCCATTGATCCTGGAGGACATTTGAGGAAATGTTTCGAAAATCGCGTCATGACAAAAATCTCAATATCCGATTTCCCCTGAGGTAAATCTTCTGAAAATTGAGATAATCCAATAATTTACATAAATAAATATGTTAAACGCTTTTGTTTCGATAATTTGGGAATTATTTTAGAGTTTTCTCTAGCAGTTGAGTGTTCCATTATTGGCCCTGATTGAAAAGGACAGGGGGATGTCAGTGTCAATCATAGAGCCGAAAACAGCTGTAGGTAGATGGCGGGACAATGACTCCTCTTATCAACCAATTCCAACAATAGTAGCAGAGGATAGGAGAACGGCTCCTTCAGAGCTATAGTCCTATAGTTATTGAGGTCGTACTCATGACGCGATTTTCAAAAAATTTCTTCAAATGTCCATCTATCCTGCCCAGGAGATGACGAAAATGAGGTCCGTTCAAAACTATATATATATATTTGTCTGTTCACACTCTAGCGGTCGCAATTTTGGTTTATTCGTCACCAAATTCTGTATTTAATCGTTTTATATAAAAATGAATATCAAGTTTGTTAACGGCTGAAATCGGACCAGTGGGAGGGGGGTTTAGAGGGGGAAATTTTGAGCACTAACGCTTTCATTATAACAAGCCATACCAACATTTCTAGGGACGGGCAGGAGTGGGGGTTATGAGGGAAGCCAGAAATTAAAAATTGCGATATTTCGTTTCTTATTGGGTTTTCGTCAAATATGAACATAACAAAAGTTGTTTATTTAGTTATTTAGAGTAACTTTTGTTATATACACTTTTTTCTTATACCGAATTATAAAAGAGATATACGCTAAAACCTATAGCGGAAGTGAACAATTTTATTTGGGACAAAAGACTCAACCAAAATAAATAAAACTCGGTATGTGTATTAGCACTAACGCTTTCATTATAAAAAGCCATACCAACATTTCTAGAGACGGGCAGGAGTGGGGGTTGTAGGGGAGGCCTGAATTTAAAAATGGCGGTATTTCGTTATCTATTCGTTTTTCGGCAAATATGAACATAACAAAAGTTATTTATTTTGTTATTTTGAGTAACTTTTGTTATATACACTTTTTTCTTAAACTGAATTATAAACAAGATATACACTATAAACTAAAGCGGGAGTCAACTATTTCATTGGGCGCTAACGATTAAACCTAACTTAAAAATTCGGTATGTCAATTAGCATTAATTCTTCCATGATTATAAGCTATATTAAAATTTTTAGGTTAGAACGGGCAGTGGGGATTATTAGGGAAGCCTGAAATAAAAATTATCAAGATTTCATTGTCTATTTGTTTTCCGACAAACATGCAAATAACCAAAGTTGTTTACTTTGTTATTTAGATTAACTTTTGTTTTATACATTTCTCCAGGAACAATGTGTGGAGCAAGTAATTTGCATAGAAATATTGATATGCTCAACAATTCATTCCAATTTGAACTATGAGGTACCTCACCTGGAAAAATTAATTCAAATCTATGTTAATATTTTGTCCTTAATAACTGAAATCTATGCATAATGCACAGGAGACGGGAAATATGACAATATAACAAAATATGAAATATGACAAATTGGAGGGCAGTGAAGACTTACATAAAAAATTAATTTTATTATTAACAAATTCCAACAACGGGTATTAACCCTACACACTGGGACTGGTAAATGTCAAAATATTGTGCAAAGTAAAGCCATGCCAAAAAAAATACCATCACCATTCAGCCTCAAATCAATTCCCGGGCGAAGCCGGGTATCTGAGCTAGTATATATATACATATATATATTTTTCAAACGACCTCATATCGTCTCTCATTCCGTCATCTCCTGGATAGGATAGATTCGAATTTGAGGAAATTTTTCGAAAATTTCGTCATAACTACAACCTCAATAGCTAATAATATGTAATAGAGACATAAAGTCCGTCACGCAGGGGCTGCGTAAACTAAGCAGATTTCCCTCTTGAAGATTAATTACAGATACACGTACACACTGCTAACACTGCACTTGGATATTGAGTGAATAAATACAAACGGTAATAAGAAATCTTTCCCCTCCCGGTGGTAAGTTGCCCAAATGTAAACAAACAGGTCTGCCAACGGCTCAGAGGAAAGAAAAAGAATTACTGAAATATATCAGAATATAAGATATTAATTTTATTGAAAACTCTTTACTATATCTAGAACTGTAATTTATAATGAATCAGTTCTTATCTGAATTAATCAAATTTTATTAGTCCAAGAACTTAAGTAGGGGGGGGGTGTCAACAGAACGTATTATGTAAAAACAAAGATCAAGTTCGTTAACGGCAGAAATCGGACAAGGTGGAGGGAGGTTTAGAGGTGGAGAACTATGAAAATTCCAAATATCTCCGTTACTATACGCCGCACACTGGAGCGAGTGATAGGGTAAGCCGGACATTCATTAATATCTCCGTTTCTACTGCTCCTAGAATATTGATTCTGGTGCCATTTTAAAGCACATCCAATACTCTATTGAACTACCTCATCAGCAATTTTTTAAGCAATTTTGCCAGATGCGATATAATGGTAGGATAAATTTTAAATGTGTACATACAGATTATGTATTGCTTACTAAGTAGAGAATTGTGATTTGTAGACACATAATATCAACATATGTTCTATAAATTTTTATTTTTTTAAAATAAATTGAAGTTCACAAACGCAATACTATAAGTGTAAACAAAAATATATCTAGAATAAAAATGTAAGAAAAAATCGATGTATTCAATTTAATAATGAGAATTTGTAAGTTTTTTATTTTTCAATTAGAAGTTCTATTACTTCCGAAGATATTGTTTCTAAGCGATCGCTATCGTTGTTAAGTGTTGGCCTTAAATGTGATATTAAAGGGTCTGAATTAATTAACAAATTATTCAGGATATCTCTGTTGGTAGCCGTCCTTGAAAATTTTCTGGAAAAAGATTCTCTGTATGCGCAGAAGTATTTATGGTTAGCCTCCTGAGCATCTTCTGACAGCATACCAATTGGTACAATAGCGTGTTTGACTATTTCCGGGCCATGTATTAACAGTTTGTGAACTATTACTGGCATGTAATACCATCCATACAAATCCACAATACGTCTTCCGAACCGAAAGTGTTAACACTAAAAGTAAAATATTTAATGAATAGGCAAGTTTAGGCAAGATCTCACGACGTTGTAAATAAGACAATATACTCCTAAAAGCATGCCAAGTGGTATTTTTCAAGCAAATACAAGCGATTGGCGAATTCAATTAAATAAAATTATTTTCAGCTCGATGTAAACAAAAAATATTAGAGGAATTTTAAAAACCTTTTGTGCCAGTTTTTGATTTGTTATAATACCCTTAATGTGTACTGGAAGCCACAATAATTTATAAAATGAAATAAGAGTTCACGACGAATTTAATAAGCTAAGGCTTTTTTTAACATAGTAATTTTAACCAGGCATTATGTAAAAACCATTGCAATAATATGGCTAAAAATCAATCTGTTCAATTGAAAAGGGTTTATGTGGTACTAACAATACAATCAAAGTCCCAAATTAAAACTTTTATTTTTTCCCCCAATGTCCAACATTACTGAAGGATCGCTCCAGTGTGCGCCGGATCGAAAGGGTGCATAAAATCAATCTTATTGAAAATTAATTGTACTATAAATGCTGTCATAATATTTATTTTTTATATTGAATATTAACCGAGATATTCGCATTTTTTAGCGTTCAGCAAACCCCTACTTCTACTCATAAACAATGCTCTGATATATAATAAACCACTTTATTTGAATCTTAAATATCATATATAGTTTTCTACAGACTTTTATTATATGAGATACATGAAAATATGTTCTGGTGACCCCCTTCTTAAGTTCTTGGACTAATAAAATTTGATTAATTGAGATAAAAACTATTCTGATTCATTATAAATTACAGTTCTAGATTTAGTAAATAGTTTTCTATAAAATTAATATGTTATATTCTGATATATTTTAGTAATTCTTTTTCTTTCCCGTGAGAATTTGCAAACTTGTTTGTTTACATTTCAGATGCTCCCTGTAGGTAGGTTTTTAAATTTAACAGAAAGATTTCCTATTACTGTTTGTATTTATTCACTTAATGCTAACGGTCATGTTGTGCTATCAGTAAGTTCATCTATTGTTAAACTTCACGAGGGAAATCGGCTTAGTTTACGCAGCCCCTACTGACGGACTATTTTGTCATCTCCTGGGTAGGATTGATGGACGTTTGAAGAACCTTTTCTAAAATACCATCATGAGTGCTTCCTCAATAAATGATTTCCCCTAAGGGAAGTCTGCTAAAAAGCTACGAAATGTAAGCTGAACACGGTTATATTTACTGTTTGATCTCCAAACACAACGACCCGAAGTGAAGCAGGAAGTTTGGTAGAATTGGTGTAAGGGAGAATGTTGAATTGGAGCAATAGATGACGGGAAAGCAATAGTAATGCATTACTAATGAGTATGGAAGTACAACCACAGTACTCCGAACATTATGCTTCCTCAAACTACTCCTTCTAAGTTATCAGCCAATTCTCATGCTACAGTAAAACTTCGACCACGCAGGGGCTGCGTAAACTAGGAGATTTCCCGCGTGAAGCTTAACAGTAGATAAATCTACATACAGGTAACACTACAGCACCGTGAGTATTAAGTGAATAAATACAAACAATAATAAGAAACCTTCCGACGGGAAGCGTCTGAAATGTAAACAAACTGATCTGCCAAACTCTTACGGGAAAGAAAAAAAGAAATACTGAAATATTTCAGAATAAAAAATATTAATTTTATTGAAAACTCTTTTATATCTAGCACTGTAATTTATAATGAATCAGAATATTTTTTATCTCAATCAGCCAAATTTCAATAGTACAAGGTCTTTAGAAGGGGGCGCGTTACGAGAAAATATTTGCATGTGTCTCGTATAATAAATACAGGAGGGGGGTGGGGTCACCAGAACTTATTTGAATGAATGATGTTTAATAAAGGTCTCTTGAAAAGAGTATTTGGTATTTAAGCTTCTAATAATGTGGTTCATTAACTGAGTATAAAAAATATGTACATAGAAAAAAATAAGGATACAATAAATAAGAAAAAAGAATTAAGATATTTAAACAATATTTGAGTTAATTTGATATAATGAAGACTAAGCTTAAATTGAAAAATTGGAAGTGCCGGTCGCAGATAGGCCGAAGTAATGATGGTTTAAACAGAAGTAGGTTTAACTTTACGATGCTTGCCTAGCTCAATTGTTTTAAAGATTTAAGCCAATTTCAGCGTTAAAGACGACTGTATATACTTATATGATATATTTCATATAAGGATTAATTTCAACTTTTAGTGAAGGCTGTGAGTAGAACAATTTTTAATTATTTAAATAATGTTAAGGTATTAAGCAATGTCATTAACAATTTTTTTTTCCCCTAACTTTACATAGAAATAACCCCTTGAAAAGGAGTGGTGTCACTCGAAACTCGTCGGACATAAAATAAATGATAATCTGAAGAAATTGTTTTATTTTTTGACCTTATGGCTCAAATAACGTTCTTTTATATATAAGTATACCTAAATCAACAATCAAGTGACATTAAAATAAATAAGTGAAATAATTTTTTGACAAAATTGAAGTTTTATATATATATATACTAGCTCAGATACCCGGCTTCCCCCGGGAATTCATTTGCGGCTGGATGGTGATGGTATTCTTTTGGCATGGCTTTACTTTGCACAATATTTTGACATTTACCCTTCCCAGTGTTTAGGGTTAATACCCGTCGTTTCTGTGGATTTGACAATAATAAAATTAATTTTTTTATGTAAGACTTCACTGTCCTCCATATTGTCATATTTCCCGTTTCCTGTGCTTTATGCATAGATTTAAATTATTATGGACAAAATATTATAATTTGAATTAATTTTTCCAGGTGAGGTACCTGGTAGTTCATATTGAAAAGAATTGTTGAGCAAATTTCTCTAAATAACAAAATAAACAACTTTTATTATGTGCATATTTGGCGAAACCCTAATAGGAAACGAAATATCACTATTTTTAATTTCAGGCCCCCTTATAACCCCCACTCCTGCCCGTCCCTAGAAATGTTAATATGGCTTATTATAAGGAAGTCGTTAGTACTAATTCACATACCCAGTGTTTTATTTAGTTCAGTAGAGTGTTTTGTGCCAAATAAAATTGTTGACTACGGCTATAATTTTTAGCGTATAACGCCTTTATACTTCGGTATACGACGATAGTGTATATAACAAACGTTTCTCTAAATAACCAAATAAACAACTTTTGTTAAGTGCATATTTATCGAAAAGCGAATAGAAAACGAAATATCACTATATTTAATATCAGGCCTCCCTTATAACCCCCACTCCTTCCCGTCCCTAGAAATGCCAAATGGTATGGCTTATTACAATGAAAGTGTTAGTGCTAATACATATACCGAGTTTTATTTATTTCGGTTGAGTCTTTTGTCCCAAATAAATTGTTCACTTCCGCTATAGGTTTTAGCGTATATATCGTTTATAATTCGGTATACAAAAAAATGTATATAACAAAAGTTACTTTAAATAACAAAATAAACAAGTTTTGTTATGTTCATATTTGCCGAAAAACCAATAGGAAACGAAATACTGCTACTTTTAATTTCTGGCCTCCCTTACAACCCCCACTCCTACCCGTCCCTAGAAATGTTGGTATGGCTTATTATAATGAAAGCGTTAGTGCTAATACATATACCGAGTTTTATTTATTTCGGTTGGGTCTTTTGTCCCAAATAAAGTTGTTCACTTCCGCTATAGGTTTTAGCGTATATCTCGTTTATAATACGTTATACGAAAAAAGTGTATATAAGAAAATAAACAACTTTTGTTATGTTCATACTTGCCGAAAAACCAATAGGAAACGAAATATCGCTATTTTTAATTTCAGGCCTCCCTTATAACCCCCACTTTTGTTCATCCCAGAGAATTTTAATGTAACCTAAAGTCTAAGTTGGGTCAGTAGTAATATACGTACTAAGTTTCATAAAATTTGGTTCAGCCGTTTATGCGTGAAAAGGTAACAAACAAACAAACAAACACACACGAAAGAAACAAAATGCAGTTATGGTGTCTATGACATGTGAAACGAAAAGTTATCGTGAAATTTTGAGAAAAAAATCAATGTACAGACAGAGGTTACAATTTTATATATATATATGGTGTTGTTATTCTTTTCGGAGTTTTGGTCAATGTTGGTGGAAAAAATCTTAGTTTATGCTGATATTTCGAGAATCTTTATTTTCTCTTCTTCAGGGCTGTTTATTTATTTTATTATTATATTGTTATTAAACTAGAGTGTAAAAGGAGGTGTTTTTTCTATTATTACTTACCGAGACTAAAGATACTTAAAAGCTATTACACATAACTTTTGCACTTAGGCCCCTAACCACCCCTATATATATATATATATATATGAAACTTAGTACGTATATTACTACTGACCCAACTTAGACTTTAGGTTACATTAAAATTCTCTGGGATGAACAAAAGTGGGGGTTATAAGGGAGGCCTGAAATTAAAAATAGCGATATTTCGTTTCCTATTGGTTTTTCGGCAAGTATGAACATAACAAAAGTTTGTTTATTTTCTTATTTAAAGTAACTTTTGCTATATACACTTTTTTCGTATAACGTATTATAAACGAGATATACGCTAAAACCTATAGCGGAAGTGAACAACTTTATTTGGGACAAAAGACCCAACCGAAATAAATAAAACTCGGTATATGTATTAGCACTAACGCTTTCATTATAATAAGCCATACCAACATTTCTAGGGACGGGTAGGAGTGGGGGTTATAAGGGGGGCCTGAAATTAAAAATAGTGATATTTCGTTTTCTATTGGGGTTTCGCCAAATATGCACATAATAAAAGTTGTTTATTTTGTTATTTAGAGAAATTTGCTCAACAATTCTTTTCAATATGAACTACCAGGTACCTCACCTGGAAAAATTAATTCAAAATATACTATTATAATATTTTGTCCTTAATAATTTAAATCTATTCTACCGGAAACGGGAAATATGACAATATGGAGGACAGTGAAGTCTTACATAAAAAATTAATTTTATTATTGTCAAATCCACAGAAACGGCGGGCATTAACCCTAAACACTGGGAAGGGTAAATGTCAAAATATTGTGCAAAGTAAAGCCATGCCAAAAGAATACCATCACCATCCAGCCGCAAATGAATTCCCAGGCGAAGCCGGGTATCTGAGCTAGTATATATATATATATATATATGAAACTTCATTTTTGTCAAAAAATTATTTCACTTATTTATTTTAATGTCACTTGATTGTTGATTTACGTATACTTATATATAAAAGAACGTTATTTGAGCCATAAGGTCAAAAAATAAAACAATTTCTTCAGATTATCATTTATTTTATGCCCGACGAGTTTCGAGTGACACCACTCCTTTTCAAGGGGTTATTTCTATGTAAAGTTAGGGAAAAAAATTAATTGTTAATGACATTGCTTAATACCTTAACATTATTTAAATAATTAAAAATGTGTTTGTTCTATTCATAGCCTTCACTAAAAGTCAAAATCAATGTTTATATTATACATATGAAATATATTATATGATACACTCGCCTTTAACGCTGAAATTGGCTTAAATCTTTAAAACAATTGAGCTAGGCAAGCATCGTAAAGTTAAACCTACTTCTGTTTAAACCATCATTACTTCGGCCTATCTGCGACCGGCACTTCACTTATATATATATAAAACGTAATCTTTGCCAAAACCTTTATACTTTTATTTCCATAACATTTACTTTTATTTCATTATTATTATTATTTTTAAAGTTAAGTGATTGATGACATAGCTCTGTAGTCAGCAACTATCTATCGGTCAGCAGCCACACTTACTTCTTTAATAAAATGTTCTTCATCTTCAATTTTAATTTCTTATGTGATAGATAAATTTAATTTCTCTGACACCTCTTCTGTTCCAAGTTACATGTTTTTCCAATTTTGAGGCTGAAAGTTAAGTGAAATTGTTCAAGTTTTTTTTTTTTTTTTTTTAACTTTGCACAATATATATATATATATATATATATATATATATATATATATATATATATACATACTTTTTGGAGTTTTGGTCAATGCTCGTTAAAAAATCTTAGTTTATGAAAAACAAAAAGAATGTTCACCACAATATATATAACACCCATATCATGATCAGCACAGATATATACAACAAGAATTGTGATAATAAATAACAACAACTATTGTAGCATAGTTGAATAACAAAAACAGAATAGTTTTATTACAAAATGAAAGTGGCTTCGATAAAATATAATAATAAATGCAGCAACACACAGCAATAATAGTTGCATAATAACCATAACACAGTATCTATGGTACAACATAAGAATAAGTTTAATTATTATAATTTATTATTTAAACAACAACAATTAGTTGTAGCATAATGAAATAACAATAAAATTGTAATTTTAATATAACACGAAAATAGCTTTAACAAACTACAACAATTATGATAACATACAGCAATAACAAATGTAACATAGTAAAGTAGCAATAATTGTAACAAAACCCAACAATAATTAGTAATAACATAATAAAATTAAATAACAATAACATTGTAACTTTAATATAACATGGAAATAGCTTTAACAAACTACAACAACAATTGTGATAACAAACAGCAATAACAAATGTAACATAATAGAAGAGCAATAATTGTAACAACACACAACAATAATTAGTTGTAGTACAATAATAAATTAAATAATAATAACATTGTAACTTTAATATAACTTGAACGTAGCTTTAACATAATATAACAATAACTGTGATAAAATGTAGCAATAACAAATGTAACATAGTGAAATAACAATAATATATCAATTTTATTACTACATAAAAATAGCTTTAATAAAATAGTTATTTATTAAGCAAGTGACGAAAGTAGATCATTTTACAACTCGAGTGAAACGTTTACTCACACGAGCGAAGCAAGTGTGGTAATTTCACGAAAGTTGTAAATTCTACTTTCTTCACGAGTATAATATTAAATTTTTTCTGTAATCGTGTAATACATGATCAGATCTAACCAGAATATGAACAAAATTAGGATGTTGTGAAGATAGTGGTATGTTGTTGGTAGGTTATAAGCATGGTTGTGAAAGGTTATAAGCATAGTTATAAAAAAACTAGTGATGATTGTGAAGTAGTGCAGTTATAAAAAGTGCAGGTTATAAACAAGGAAGGTAATTATTATTATCTTTAAATTTTAAAATATATTGATTATTTCCACCAATAATTCATTCACATTTCAATTTATTTTGTAAAAATAAATTCTTACAATGTTAAGAAACATTTAAAAGCATTTAATTTCCAACTTCAAATTATTTTTTAATTTATACTTATTACTAATTAAGAAGGCAATTCACTTTCTTCACTCTATTGCAGTAATGTTTAGTAATGTTACCATTATTCAACGATTACAGAAAAAAATAATTATAATAACCCATATCAATAGTGAAAACATATTTCAACAAACAGAAGGCAATATACTATAGTAATACAAAACATACGGCAGTGACCAAGCCAATTACAACAAACTTGAGGTTATACTCAGTACTCCTAATGTAAGCAAATGAACTACAGTGATGTACAATAGCTTTTAAATATCTTTAGTCTTGGTAAGTAGAACTAACACAAACAGTATCTATTACACTCTAATAACAATGTGCAATATAAATATAAAGTAGTAGCTGTACTTTTTAGCCCTGAAGAAGAGAAAATAAATATTCTCGAAATATCGGCATAATCTAGGATTTTGTCACCAACATTGACCAAAACTCCAAAAAGAATAACAACACCATATATAAATATAACCATAATCAACACAATAATATGTGTGTGTGTGTGTGTGTGTATATATATATATATATATATATATATATATATATATATATATATATATATATATATATATTAATAGAACCCAACTGCAAAAAGATAACTAGGAAATAATGTTAACTACTACCACATAAAACTTAGAGTGTAAAGGCACAAGGAAATCGTTTCCTGCAAATAGCAGTTATCAGTCAAATGAAACCCTTATTCATCAAAATTAAACTTGTTTTTTTAACCACATGGAACCTTTTATTCAACCAAATGAACCCTTTTTCAAACTAATGAGAACTCTTTTCACTCGAATCAAACCTTTACCCAACCAAATGAAACCTTTTATCAAAACAGATTAAACCTTTATTTTGATCAAAATGAAGCAAATAGCCTAAGGGATATCGACTATTGAGTCTGTGTTCATGGCGCTTTTTTTGAAAGATTTCATCAAATGAAAACTCTAACTTCGCCAGCCATTTGAACGATAACTGTTATGGCCCTACAAATACAGTCAACTCTCGCTAACACGAACCTCGATAACACGAAATCCTCGATATCACGAATTATTTTTAATCCCCTTGGAAAAACCTGCCTAACACGAAGAAATTACCATACTTAACACGAACTAATTTTCCGGTTATATTTTACCTCTATAACACGAAGAGAGACAAAAATTACTTCTGTAACCCGAAGTTTAGTAGATAAGACGAATTCGATTAGCGCATTACCTCTATATCGCAATGTTCTCAGAATGGATTTGTTTAACACGAAATCCCGGCGAACAGGGTGCAACCTGTCGGTGAGTCATAACCGGGGACAAAAGCCTTTAGTCTGTTTACAGTCTCGTCTCGGATATTTTTTATTATACTGTACCAAGTTAAATGTTTAATTTTGAAGCTGTAAGGGATACAGCAAAGTTTTTTTTTATTTTAATCAACATTATGACTGACAGTGTTTTTCAGTTTTAAGCGAAGGAAGATTAAGGACTTTTTAATCAGTGGAATTAATATTATATTTTCTGTTTTCTGTGTGTTACCGATTTTTTTAAATTATGTATATATATATATATATATATATATATATATATATATATATATATATATATACATATTTTAATTCATTTAAATATTCGTAAAATATTAAGATTATGTAGATTTGTAGAAGATGTAGGGAATAAATCACAGTACATTTTTTTACCTCTGTAACACGAATTTTCATTTAGTTCACCTCTAGAACTCCAACTATGCCTAAGACCAACTATACATAACACGAACAAAAATGGCAGTCCCGTGGAATTTCGTGATAGCGAGAGTCGACTGTATATCGGTAAGTATGAAACTCCTGTTTACGGCAATTATGCTAAAAAGAAAAATATGACGTCACAGTTCTTGCCCAGCTGCCATCCACGCCGTTGCCTAGCAACCCGTGCCTCACTCACTGCTCCATGGCCACGTGATAGAAGAAGAAAAAAAAGTCCGTCACGCAGGGGCTGCGTAAACTAAGCAGATTTCCCACGTGAAGTTTTACAATAGAGAAATCTGCCTAATAACAACTGTAGTAGTAAGAAACCTCTAAACCTAAAACATTATTTAGGGCGTAATAACCCAGTAGTTTCTAGCCCCAAAAAACAGTTAACCTAACCTCTAAACCTATTCACGAGGGACGAATGGTTATGGAAATGGCCTCCAGAGCTCTCGGCGGAAAGTCCGAACATAGCCTACTGGTGACCATACGCAGAATACAAATGCAAATATCTCGGTTAATATTCAAGATAGAGAATACATGTATATTACAATATTTATAGTAAATTTAATTTGCAATAAGATTGATTCTGTACAATTTTTCGGTCCGACGTATAGTAACGGAGATATTTCGAATTTTCGAAAATCCTCCCCTCTAAACCCCCCTCCCACTGGTCCGATTTCAGCCGTTAACGAACTTGATCTTTCTTTTTACATAAAACGACTAAATATCGAGTTTGGTGACGATCAAACAAAAATTGCGACCACTAGAGCGGTAACAGACAAATATATATATATATATATACAGTTTTGAACGGACATCATTTTCGTCATCTCCTGGGTAGGATCGATGGACATTTGAAGAAAAATTTCGAAAATTCCGTCATGAGTACAACCTCAATAGCTGATTTCCCTTAAGGGAAATCTGCTAAAAGTCCGTCACGCAGGGGCTGCGTAAACTAAGCAGATTTCCCACGTGAAGTTTTACAATAGAGAAATCTGCCTAATAACAACTGTAGTAGTAAGAAACCTCTAAACCTATTCACGAGGGACGAATAGTTACAGAGACGGCCACCAGAGCTCTCGGCGGAAAGTCCCGAACATAGCCGACCACACGCAGAATACAAATGTAAATATCTCGGTTAATATTCAAGATACAGAATACATGTATGGAACAATATTTATAGTAAATTTAATTTGCAATAAGATTGGTTCTATACAATTTTTCGATCCGACGCATAATAACGGAGATATTTCGACTTTTCGAAAATCCTCCCCTCTAAACCCCCCCTCCCACAACAAAAATTGCGACCGCTAGAGCGGTAACAGACAAATATATATATATATATATATATATATATATATATATATATACAGTTTTGAATGGACCTCAGTTTCGTCATCTCCTGGGTAGGATCGATGGACATTTGAAGAAAAATTTCGAAAATTCCGTCATGAGTACAACCTCAAAAACTGACAGTCTGGAGAAAATGGCGACACTGGTATGAAGTCCACCAACAGTTCTCGTTGCTTGAACAAGATAATTATCGCCATGGTGTTGGAATACACGAAAGTAGCTTAGCGTGGGCGGCAGGAGAGCGCAGCGGGAGTGGCAAGCCATGAGGTAGCTCATTTTATAAAAAATATGTTCAGAAAATAAAAAAAGAGACAAACATCAAGTCCTGGCATCATCGACCATGATGCCCCTTGCCCTTTGACAAAATGCAGTGTCGCGTTTTATATCACCCTTCAGGCAATTTAGTTGTAATCATTAAAAATATATCATGTTAACCATTAGTTATATTTCAGTCTTTCTATATACAGTCCCCTCTACCTCAGTTATTTATTCGTTGGCATATCTCCCTTAAAGAGAAGCCTTGGATTGCTCTGTTCAACTCCTGCACAGACACACAAAAGGACGGAGATTGGTCATACTAGAGAACATGGAGATTTACAAACAACGGACATTCAAGAGGGACATTACTAACGAACAGCTCAATACTAGCTCAGACACGATACTCAACAACTATTTAAACGGAATAACAAACGAAAGACGCCAACTGACGAACTCACGCGCAAATATCAACAGACGAAGAGACGACAAACATAGATCCAGAATCTATTTTAATTACGTAACATCAGCCGTGATTTCTTAACCATATAATCGTTCAAAAATTACACTAAAACTCTAGTTGGACACAAGCAACTATACCAGAGCTAAACCCAAATAGCATACTAAAAAAGTCCGTCACGCAGGGGCTGCTTAAACTAAGCAGATTTCCCTCGTGAAGTTATGCAATAGAGAAATCTCCATACGAGAGCCCAACAGTAACGAAAACGGTCGAACTAGCTTTTGGCGGGAAACTCACTCGTCGGTTATCGGCCCACATTTAATAAAAATGGAAATATCTCGGTTAATATTCATGATAGAGAATAAAGACAGAATAATTAGCCTTAAAACACGAGTAATAGTTGAGTTTATCAGTTGTAACAAGTATTCAACCAATTAATTGTATCTGATTCTGCAAATATTTTAAGGCCATTATTATATTTTAAAATAAGCTTATCTTTTTCAATTGGAAATTTGCCTTTTTGTTGTTCAATGTCTTATTTTTAAATTTTTTTCAGTGGTTAGTCAATAGTCAACAATTGTATATATTAAGTGTTGAAATGTTTGTGGAGTTGTGTAAGCACAAAGGCAAGTATTGTTGTCTTTTATGTTGAATCGGTGATAGTAGAGCAAACCACTGGAGCATTAACAGACACATATATATATATATATATATATATAGATATATATATATATAGATATATCTATATAATTTTGAACTGACCTCCTTTTCGTCATCTCCTGGGTGGGATCGAGTGACATTTGAAGAAATTTTTCGAAAATCGCATCCCCTCTTAAGGGAAATTCAGATAATAATTGGGAGACGGACGACGACCTACTACTCGAAAAAAATTTAACTGTTCCTAAGCTAAAACCACCGTTCTTTGACAGACCACTGAGGTAAATAATCAGACCCGGACGTAAAAAACCTAATACGGACAACAGACTTATTAAACCTACTGCCTAACGTACAACTAACTCAGTACTACTTTTGACGGGCGTGAAGATGGTGCCATCACATCGATAGCAAAATGTACTCGATCATCAGCCAGTGACGACCGTCTTCACCGATAGCTATGACAACTCTCTCCCTCTCTCTCTCTCTCTCTCTCTCTCTCTATATATATATATATATATATATATATATATATATATATATATATATATATATAAACTCAACCGCAAAAAAAAACCGGACACTTAGATTTAGTCTTATAATTTTGTTAAATACTTAATATATATGTATATTAATCTTTTTAATTAAAATAATTGGTTAATCTATAGGTTATTTAAACAAAATCTGCCAAAAGTGAATAATTTTTATTGATTATTTACAAAAAAATACAAAATAAAAAAAATAAAAAGATAAATTAACACATTTAAAAAAAAAAATTATTCTTCATTTTTATTACAGTGAATGGTAGACTTCGCCTACCCCAAGCGTTTCGGCAATGTAACGTAAGCTCCGGCCTTCCATCTAGGTTTGAAAAACCCATTATTCTGCACCGAAATAAAAATAAAACATTAATTAAAGAAAATGCTCGGTTAATAATTAAAGATGTTTAAATGTGCGAAAAACTACTTACAGTTTAGAATAGATCAACTTCACGACAAATAAATCTAATCTGAGTTTTATCTAATTGTTTACTAATCCTGAAGGGATTAGTTCAATGGACTTAGACTCTAAATTCTCTGTAATAACTAGAATACCCACATAAAGAAAATTGCTGAAAATTAGCTTTTAATACGACAAAAATGAAGTGTCCGGTTTTTTTTGCGGTTGAGTGTATATATATATATATATATATATATATATATATATATATATATATATATTTGTTTTTATCGCACTAGTGATCGTAACATGATTTGACTGTTACTGAACTTCATATTTATGTTTTCCATGTAACATTAAAGCTAAAGGTCTTTAGTAACTATTTACCTGTTCTTGGATATTGAGTGATAGTATAGGATGGTTGGGTATCGGCAAACAAAAATTATTCAATCCTTAAAATAAATAATGAGTTTCACACGATAATTGATCACATCTGGAATTAGGATAGGACAAGGGTTGTGGTAGAGGTGAACAAGGTTTGGGGAAACCTAAAGTAAGGAAAGCCATTCATCGCGCACACCCAGACATATATATATATATATCTATATATATATATATATATATATATATATATATATATATATGTATTCGGTCTGGCCGTCAATTCCTCTATAAATTTGTCTGTTATGGCTCTAGGGGTCGTAATTTTTTAGCAGATTTCCCTTAAGGAAAATCAGCTATTGAGGTCGTGCTCATGACGCGAAAAAAATTTCTTCAAATGTCCATCGATCCTACCCAGGAGATGACGGACATGAGGTCCGTTCAAAATTATATATATATATATATATATATATATATATATATATATATATATATATATATATTTGTCTGTTAACGCTCTAGCGGTCGCTGTTTTTGTTTGATCGTTACCAAACTCGATATTTAAACGTTTTATGCAAAATGACAGATCAAATTCGTTAATGGCTGAAATCGGACAAGTGGGAGGGGGTTTAGAGGGGGGATGTTTGAAAAGTTGAAATATCTCCGTTACTATACGTCGGATCTAAACATTGTATAGAACCAATCCTATTGTAAATTATATCTACTATAAATATTGTTCTATACATTTATTCTCTATCTTGAATACTAACCGAGATATTTGCATTTTTATTAATTGTGGGCCGATAGCGGATGGTTGAATTTCCCGCCAAAAGCTAGTTCGGCCATTTGCCGTAACTGTTCGGCTCTCGTATGGAGATTTCTCTATTGTATAACTTCACGTGGGAAATCTGCTTAGTTTACGCAGCCTCTGCGTGACGGACTATTTTTGTTTTATCGTTACCAAGGTCGATATGTACTCTGAATTGACAGAGTTACATAAATTTAGACACATCTCCACGAACATTCTGCAGAGCAATACGCTATACTGAAAACCTCACAAGAATACAAACTGAACATATACAACATAAAACACTGTAAATACAACGTCAGTACAGTAATGATAAAAAAACTAATGAACCGTACAACCTGTCTATATTGCCCGTTAAAAACACAAATCAGAGACCTAGTAGCAGAACTAATTCACATTAACATATATTTTTCATGGGCTAAAGCACATTCTGACAATTGTTGAAATGAATTGCCAGATAGAGCTTCTGATTTACTAGAATGTTACACTAAAATCTCCATAGCCCTTGAAAATATATGTTTAAAACCAATCTAATTGGCATGTAACATTAACATTTATTTCAACGGCAAATACATACAGACGGATTTCTACATGACACACTTAGTAACAGGGTTCACTAAATACTTACTACTACCGATTCAACATAAAATACAATACTTGCCCTTGTGCTTACACAACTCCACGAACATGTCAACACTTAATATACGATTGCTGACTATTGACTAACGACCGAAAAAAAGTAAAAAAAAAGACATTGAACTACAAAAAGTCAAATTTCCAATTGAAGAAGATAAGCTTATTTTAAAATATAATAATGGGCTTGAAATATTTGCAGAATCAGATACAATTAATTGGTTGAATACTTGTTACAACTGATAAACACAACTATACTTTAAGTATTTATGAATAATCAAAAATTCTCGTTTTAAGGCTAATTGTCTTTATACATATTTTTTAATATTATTAATTGTTTATATCTGACTTGAACCCTCGAAATAATTGATATATAATTTATCTGCAATATACTACAAACGCATGTGATATGCTAACATGCATGGACTTGCTGATAAACAAACAGCCCTCTTTTAGGGTTACCCCGGAGGAATAGGCAGGGGGAGATTCTATGAACGTTTTTTGAAGTGAACATTTTTTGGATACATTCAAGAATAATTTTGCTTTATTTCGTTTTAAGTACCTATTTATTTTATTTTTTTTATTTCAGAATCCATTCGTTTTTTCGTAGACTTGTTTCAAACATAATTTTGTAGCCAACAACTTTTATGTCGCAGTATATTTCAATAAAACATGGAGTTTCTGAAATAAAGATTTGTACATTTTACGGCTAAAGAATACGTCGAATCGAAAAATTCATCGATACAAACTTGTTATACAATTTGATTTTCTACAAGAATTCGTCATAAAAAGTATGACATTCCATTGGAAATTACAAAGTTATGGTCGCTGGAGAAGTACTGGAGATGGTTACGAGGTAGAATACGGACTGAAAAGGTTTTTCAAAGGTCACAATTATGTTACACCAAGTGTCAGGCTTTTATTAATACAATTGGCGATTTTTAGGGGGGTTCCACGGGAACTTGGGCCACCCTGCATTCATAAACTCATATTTTCGTCGGTTAACGCCCTGGCGATCGTAATTTTTGTTTGATCGTTATGAAACGCGATATTTAAACGTTGTATGTAAAACTAAATAACAAGTTCTTTAATAGCTGAAATCCGATCAGTGGGAGGGGGGGGGGGTTAGAGGGAGAATTTTGAAAATTCTTAATATTTTCGTTGTTATGAGTCCGATCAAAATATTGTATAAAACCAATGTTATTGAAAATGTTATGTTCTATAAGTTTATGCTCAATGTTTCACTATCTAGATTATTAACCGAGACATTTGCATTTTACAGTTTTAGTCATTCAGTAAACCCCCACTGTTACGAATGTCATATTAACAAAATAAGCTGTTATATTATGGTGCACTTTATTTGAAGCCTAAATACCAAACATTGTTCTCATTGACCTTTTAAGTTTCGAGATAAATGCAAATAAATTGAAATCTGCTTAGCAGATCTCTGCGTGACGAACGTTTTTGATATGGAGTGCCTATTCAATTGGAGCGTTATCATCCAGATAGTTTTGAGCCAATCTAAGGAGGAAAACATCTCACTTTATTCAAATCACCATTAATACAAGGGCGAGTATACGAATCATATGATAATTTATTCGCCGAGTTGTATGGTTAAACAAAGCATTCCTCCTCCCTCTATCCCCTAAACAGAAGGCAGGTTTGTTAATTATACAACCTCTTCTTTGTGTGGAATACCAAAAATTATTTTTCTATTGCTTCTGTTAAGCAGAAAAAACAACAAGCCTACCGCTTTAATTAACTTTCAAAAAGGGGAGAACTTAGATTTCTTAATTAATATTCTTTTCTCGCAAGCCATTTATTTTACTCCCACCCAAAAAAAAAACTTTTATTTGGTTAGCGTTACTCTACTGGAGTAATTCCACATTTAAAGAAGCCATGAAATATTAGCGAGCCATATAATTTGGTTTATCAAATATTCAATTTTGTAAAAAGTCGCAACGTTTTATAAGCGTTCAGCAATTTTGAATTGTAATTGTGTATACTTATTAAATAATGTTAGAAATACTTAAGGATTTAGCTGGGAAAGTATTAAAATTCAATAGTCAATTGAGATTTTATGTTCTTAAGAAAATATGCTGTGAGGTCAAAAGAATAATGTACTTGCACCTGAAAAATCTGCTCAGTTTACGCAGCCCCTGCGTGACGGACCTTTTTTTTAATTATGTCTATGTTTAAAATTATTTTTCATTTTAATATTCTCCTATATATTTCGTACCTTATCCAAGATCTTAATTTCTTTTTAGCAGATTTCCCATAAGGGAAATAAGCTATTTAGAACTTACTCATGAACCGATTTTCGAAAAATGTCTTCAAATGCCCATCGATCCTACCCAGAAGATGACGAAAATGAGGTATGTTATTATTTGTATTATGTAAAAATGAAGATCAAGTTCTTTGATGGCTGATTTGAGACCGGTGGGAGGGGGAGTTTAGAGGGTGGAATTTCGAAAAGTCTCCTAAAGGTTCAGCAAACCCCTACTACCACTTATAGTAGCCTATAAGTGGAAGTAGGGGTTTGCTGAACGCTGAAAACTGACAAATGCAAATATCCCGGGTAATATTCAAGATACATACAAAAATATTTATAGTAAATATAGTTTGCGATATGATTGGTTTCATACAATTTCGGCTTTTAGTAACTGAGATATTTCGAATTTTCGAAAATCCCCCCGTCCCACTTGGTCCGATTTCAGCCATTATCGAAACAATTTCTTCTTTAATAATTATGATATTAAGAAATACATAAACAACATTTAAATATACCTTTTCCTATCTAACGTATATTAACGGAGTTATTTCGAAATTGAACATGACCTTCCTTTTTACATAAAATGACCAAATTTCAAGTATGGTAACGGGCAAACGCAACTGATAGAGTGCTAACAGACGAATATAATTTTGAAGTGACCTCATTTTCGTTATCTCCTGGGTACGATCGACGGACATTTAAGGAACTTTTTCGAAAATAGCGTTATTAGTACAACCAGAACAGCTGATTTTTCTTAAGGGAAATCTGCTAAGACAAAAATTATAAATAACGGACGTATGACATTGGTAGCTGGTGTATGTCTGTCGCCTAAATCTGCAGGCGCTAAACCACCTCGTGAATTTGAGGAATTTCAAGCATTCCGGCCTCAGATTACCTAGTGTTAGATGGCGTTAGCGGGCCTAAACCTCCATCATCTACACTATACACAGAACAGGATTGTCAACAGCAAGAGAAGTTCCCTCAAGGGAAATCAGCTTTTGAGGTTGTTCTCATGACGCGATTTCTTCAAATTTCCATCGATCCTACACAGGAGATAACGAAAATGAGGTCCGTTCAAAATATATCTGGTAACGCACTAGCGGTCGAAATTTATGTTCAATCGTTACCAATCTCGACATTTAAACGTTTTACGTTAAAATAAACGTCAAATTCGTTAACTGTTGAAAGCGGATGGATTCGTCGTAGCTTCGACGGTTAATATTCGTGTGTGTCCATCTGTTGGCGCCATAGATTGGACACTCTGTTTATACTGTCACATTTCATTAGACTGATTAGTCTGTTTCGTTCGTCATTTTTCATTACATTGATCAATATGTTTCGTTAGTCTCATTTCATTAGACACATTCATTCTTACATTGATTTTCGTTAGTCATTTTTCATTGCATTGATCAACATGTTTCCTTAGTCTCATTTCATTAGATTGATCACTCTGTTTATACAGTCACATTTCATTAGACTGATTAGTCTGTTTCGTTAGTCATTTTTCATTACATTGATCAATATGGTTCGTTAGTCTCATTTCATTAGATTGGACACTCTGTTTATATAGACAGTTTTCATTATACTGATTAGTCTGTTTCGTTAGTCATTTTCATTAGACTGATTAGTCTTTTTCGTTAGTCTCATTTCATTACATTGATCAATATGTTTCCTTAGTCTCATTTCATAAGATTGATCACTCTGCATATAAATAGACACTCTTCATAACACTGATTAGTCTGTTTCGTTAGTCATTTTTCATTACATTGATTAATACGTTTTGTTAGTCACAATTCATTAGATTGATCACTCTGTTTATATAGTCACTCTTCATTAGGCTGATTAGTCTGTTTCGTTAGTCATTTTTCATTACATTGATCAATATGTTTCGTTAGTCTCATTTCATTAGATTGATCACTCTGTTTATATAGACACTCTTCATTAGACTGATTAGTCTGTTTCGTTAGTCATTTTTCATTACATTGATCAATATGTTTCGTTAGTCTCATTTCATTAGATTGGACACTCTGTTTATACTGTCACATTTCATTAGACTGATTAGTCTGTTTCGTTAGTCATTTTTCATTACAATGATCAATATGTTTCGGTAATCTCATTTCAATTGACTTCTCAGTCTGTTTATACAGTCACATTTCATTAGACTGATTAGTCTGTTTCGTTAGTCATTTTTCATTACACTGGTCAGTATGTTTCGTTAGATTCATTTCACTAGATTGATCACTCTGTTTATATTGCCACTTTTCATTATACTGATTAGTCTGTTTCGTTGGTCATTTTTCATTACATTGATCAATATGTTTCGTTAGTCTCATTTCATTAGATTGGACACTCTGTTTATACTGTCACATTTCATTAGACTGATTAGTCTGTTTCGTTAGTCATTTTTCATTACATTGATCAATATATTTCGTTAGTCTCATTTCATTAGATTGATCACTCTGTTTATATAGACACTCTTCATTAGACTGATTAGTCTGTTTCGTTAGTCATTTTTCATTACATTGATCAATATGTTTCGTTTGTCTCATTTCATTAGATTGATCACTCTGTTTATACTGTCACATTTCATTAGACTGATTAGTCTGTTTCGTTAGTCATTTTTCCTTACATTGATGAACATGCTTCGTTAGTCTCATTTCATTAGATTGTTCACTCTGTTTATATAGACACTCTTCATTAGACTGATTAGTCTGTTTCGTTAGTCATTTTTCCTTACATTGATGAACATGCTTCGTTAGTCTCATTTCATTAGATTGTTCACTCTGTTTATACTGTCACATTTCATTAGACTGATTAGTCTGTTTCGTTAGTCATTTTTCCTTACATTGATGAACATGCTTCGTTAGTCTCATTTCATTAGATTGTTCACTCTGTTTATATAGACACTCTTCATTAGACTGATTAGTCTGTTTCGTTAGTCATTTTTCATTACATTGATCATCATGCTTCGTTAGTCTCATTTCATTAGATTGTTCACTCTGTTTATACTGTCACATTTCATTAGACTGATTAGTCTGTTTCGTTAGTCATTTTTCCTTACATTGATGAACATGCTTCGTTAGTCTCATTTCATTAGATTGGACACTCTGTTTATACTGTCACATTTCATTAGATTGATTAGTCTGTTTCGTTAGTCCTTTTTTATTACATTGATCAAAATGTTTCGTTAGTCTCATTTCATTAGATTGATCACTTTTTTGCAGATTTCCCCTAAGGGAAATCAGCTATTGAGGTCGTACTCATGACGCAATTTTCGACATTTTTCTTCAAACGTTCATCAATTCTACCTAGTAGATGAAAAAAATGTGGTCCATTCAAAACAGTATATTATATTATAAAATATATATTTATATATATGTCTGTTACCACTTTAATTAATTTTTATTTGATCGTTACCAAACTCGATATTTAGTCGTTTTATGTAAAAAGAAAGGTCGTGATATATTATATTGTGTTATACATGTATTCTCTATCTGGAATATTAACCGATATATTTGCATTTTTCAGTTTTAAGCCTTTATTAAACTCCCATTTCTACTCATGTTAGATAAACAATACTCTGTTATATAATAAACCACATTACTCGAACCTTAAATACAAAATATTGTTTTCCCGAGACCTTTACTATACGAGACACATGCAAATATATTGTGGTTGCCCCTTCCCCCGTTTTAAATTCTTGTACTAATAAAATTTGATTGATTGAGATAAATATTGTTCTGATTTATTATAAATTGCAGTACTAGATATAGTACATAGTTTTCAATAAAATTAATAAGTTATATTCTGATATGTTTCAGTTATTGTTTTTCCTTCCGGCGAGTCGTTGGCAGACCTGTTTGTTTACATTTTTGACGCTTTCCGCCGGGAGGGAAACATTTCTTATTACCGTCTGCATTTATTCACTTAATATTCACGGTGGTGTTGTGTTCGCAGTATGTAGGTTTATCAATTATTAAACTTCACAAGGGAAATCTGCTTAGTTTACGCATCCCCTGCGTGACGGACTTTTTATATAATCACATTTTCAGTAGATTGATCAATCTGTTTCGTTAGTCTCTCTCTATTTAGCACATTATTAAGTAATCGTTAATTATTTTTATGATTACAGTTTGCCCATCTATGCTCCCCGATTTTTTTCTTGGCCTTCCTGGCAGTTAATATCCTTTACTTTGTCTATTCAATATTAAATTTATGACTACAATAATGTACTCCAACTTACCATTTTGTTGAATATTTTACCGTCAATGTTATATCCATATTTTGACTATGCCACTATAAAGTCCTTTCATTTCACGAAATAAAATTCATCCCAGAACACTCACACACAAGCACGGTTTTTATCACTAATCCAGCTCACAGTCTGAGTAATAATGCATGTTATTCTTTAGAAGTGGGTGGCGAAGCTATTTAGTCTGCAATCGATCCCTATGGATTTAAGGCCTGAGGTTAAGTTCTAATGGGTGAGGTGTGATGCCCGAATCTTCTCCAATAATATTGAACAGTAACTTTATTGAACTTTATTGAAAAAGATCCCAACTTTATATTTAGAGTTTTCTATCCAAGTAATATAAGTGGAAGAACTTTTGCCAATATCGCCTGACTGGGAGCTGTAATTTATTTGACTTCTAGGGAACCATCATTTCAGGTTGGACTATTTCAATCGAATATCTTTCTCTAACGTTTCCATTATTGGCTGTTCGCCGAAGAAATTAATCGCAATCACATACCAATTGCGGTAACTTGAATTTTCAAAATAGTACATTGTAATTGGTAATTGCAATTAATACATAATTACTATATGTTGAATTTGATATCACTTAATCATTACTGTAATTGTAGTTATGGTACGCAATTACGTTACGAATTACTGTAATTATATCTATGATACATCATTACGATAATTTAACAATTTCTGTAATTTGAATTGGTGAAATTGTGATTGGCATTTGTAATTACTTTATTTTGAATTTGCAAAACAATACATTGTCATAAGTGATTGCAAGTACTTAGTGATTACTGTAATTTAAATTTGTAAATAGTACACTGTATTTGGTAAATGGCATTAGTTTGTGAATTACTGCAAATGTAATCACGACACGCAATTAATGCATGTAGGATGAAAAAATTGTTGGCTACGCTTCCACTATAATAATTTATTGAAACGGCAAAGCGCTTTCGATGCAATGCATCATCGTCAGTGCCCTGTTGACACACAAAATAATAGTTACAATTTCTATTAAAATATGTTAGATACCATTGATTCTATTAAAATATGTTAGATACCATTGAATCTATTAAAATATGTTAGATACCATTGAATCTATTAAAATATGTTAGATACCATTGATTCTATTAAAATATGTTAGATACCATTGAATCTATTAAAATATGTTAGATACCATTGAATCTATTAAAATATGTTAGATACCATTGATTCTATTAAAATATGTTAGATACCATTGAATCTATTAAAATATGTTAGATACCATTGATTCTATTAAAATATGTTAGATACCATTGATTCTATTAAAATATGTTAGATACCATTGATTCTATTAAAATATGTTAGATGCCATTGATTCTATTAAAATATGTTAGATACCATTGATTCTATTAAAATATGTTAGATGCCATTGATTCTATTAAAATATGTTAGATACCATTGATTCTATTAAAATATGTTAGATTAGACAGGGCACTGACGACAGCATCGAAAGCGCTTTGCCGTTTCAATAATTTATTATAGTGGAAGCGTAGCCAACAATTTTTTCATTCTAAATACATTAGAAGTCACTGCCACCTGCCAGAATACCAACTCAGGATACGCAATTACTTTGCCAGTTTCTGTAATTGTATCTATGATATGCAATTGGGATTACTTACAAATTTCTTTAATTTTAATTGGCAAATTTGACATTATAATTGGTATTTTGTAGCTAACTTTAATTTGAATTTTCAAAATAGTACATTGTAATTGCAATTATGTAGCAATTGCTGTATTGTGAATTGGCAAAATAGTACATTGTATTTCGTAATTGATATTACTTGGTGTATTAATGTAATTTTAATTATGATACGCAATTACTTTGTGAATAATTGCAATTGTATCTACGATATCCTATTACAATTACTTACCCAATCTCTGTACTTTGAATTTGCAAAATAGTACATTGCATTTGGTAAATGACATTACTTTATGAATTACTGTAATTATAATCACGATACGCAATTACTTTGTGAATTACTGTAATTTTATCTACTATAAGCAATTACAATAATATCAATTTCTGTAATTTTATTTGGCAAAAAAGTACATTTCATTTGGTAAATGACATTACTTTATGAATTACTGTAATTATAATCACGATACGCAATTACTTTGTGAATTACTGTAATTTTATCTACGATAAGCAATTACGATTATATCAATTTCTGTAATTTGAATTGGCAAAATAGTACATTGCATTTGGTAAATGACATTACTTTATGAATTACTGTAATTATAATCACGATAACCAATTACTTTGTGAATTACTGTAATTTTATCTACGATAAGCAATTACGATTATATCAATTTCTGTAATTCGAATTGGCAAAAAAAGTACATAGTAACTGGCAATTGTAATTACTTTAATTTAAAATTACAAAATAGTCGTAATAAGTTATTCAAATTATTGTAATTTGAATTGGCAAAATAGTACATTGTATTTGGTAATTGATATTACTGAAATTATAATCATGATACGCAATTACTTTGTGAATTACTGTAATTTTATCTACGATAAGCAATTGCGATTATATCAATTTCTGTAATTTTATTTGGAAAAAAAAAGTACATTTCATTTGGTAAATGACATTACTTTAATTTAATTCTACGAAATAGCAATTACGATTATTTATCAATTTCTGTAATTCGAATTGACAAAAAAGTACATTGCATTTGGTAAATGATATTACTTTATGAATTACTGTAATTATAATCACGATACGCAATTACTTTGTGAATTACTGTAATTTTATCTACGATAAGCAATTACGATTATTTATCAATTTCTGTAATTCGAATTGACAAAAAAGTACATTGCATTTGGTAAATGATATTACTTTATGAATTACTATAATTATAATCACGATACGCAATTACTTTGTGAATTAAGTACTGTAATTTTATCTACGAAAAGCAATTACGATTATTTATCAATTTCTGTAATTTGAATTGGCAAGAATGTACATTGTAAATGGTAATAGAAATTACATTAATTTAAATTTACAAAATAGTCCATTGTAATAAGTTATTCCAATTATTGCAATTTGAATTGGAAAAATAGCACATTGTATTTGGTAAATGTTATTACATTGGGAATGAATGAAATTGTAATTATGACAAGCAATCACTTTGTTAGTTACGGTAATTGTATATATGATATGCAATTACGATTACTTACAACTTTCTGTCATTTAAATTGGCAAGGTTGTACATTGTAAATGGTAATTGCAATTACTTTAATTTCAATTTACAAAATAGTACATTGTAATAAGTAATTACCATTATTTAGCAAATATTACAATTTGAATTGGTAAAATAGTACATTGTAATTGCAATTATGTAGCAATTGCTGTAATGTGAATTGGCAAAATAGTACATTGTATTTCGTAATTGATATTACCTGGTGTATTAATGTAATTTTAATTACGATACCCGATTACTTTGTGAATAATTGCAATTGTATCTATGATATCCTATTACAATTACTTACCAATCTCTGTACTTTGAATTTACAAAATAGTAGGTTGTAATTGTAAATTAGTACGAGAAGTAATTATAATTGAGAGCCTAAATTAAGACTATAACTATTGAATAACGAAATTGCGATTTCATAGAACGGGTACATTAATTGTAATCAAAAAGTTGCTTTGCTCATTACATCAAACATACAGCCATATATTATTTCTGTTAAACTTATTTTTTATGTTTTTTATATAAATATTTATTCTTTTGATGTTCTAGATCGTTAGAGCTTTAATGGCATTTTGAGGGAGGGGGTGTATTTTTTTGTAGAAATCCAGCACCTTGTAAAAATATACTGGGATCATTAAGGTTGCGAAGGACGTTCGCTGTAATTGTATGAGCTCTTTACGCAATGGAGTACCTTTTACATTGTGATCAACACCATTATGTAAAAAGGAAAAATTTAATTGTTGCTAGGAACTTTTTGCATTTTATAGACATTTTTTACTCATTTGTATAAAGTAAATGGAGATTTGTGTTCATGAGAATATTGTCATTAACTTTAAACGCAATTTTCCCTTCTGTATTTCTCTGAACCTATATTCCAGCGTGCCATCTGTATATTTGTGTCTATCATAGCTGAAAAATGGCTAGCGTTAGAATGTTGAAATTTTAGGATTGTTGTAACTTCCGTGTTGACCTTTGGATCAAAATTGAACTAAAAAATTCGTCATACCTATTAGAGATTTGTATTCTACTATTTTAGCAGATTTCCGTTTTAGGAGATTAGGTATTGAGGTCGTACTCATGACATGATTTTTGGAATGTTTTTTCAAACGTCCATCGATCCTACCCAGGAGATGTCGAAAATGAGGTCCGTTCATAATAAAACACACACACACACACACACACACACACACATATTTATACATATTTGTCTGTTAATGCTTTAGCAGTCGAAATTTTTGTTTTATCGTTACCAAACTTGATATTTAAACGTCTTTTGCACAAATAAAGATCAAGTTCGTTAAGTTTTGAAATGGGGCAGTATATATATATATATATATATATATATATATATATATTCGTTTGATCGTTACCAAACTCGGTATATAATCGTTTTAAGTAAAAAGAAACATCAAGATCGTTAATGGCAGAAATCTGACCAGTGGGAGAGGAAAATTTCGAAACTTAGAAATACCAAGTACCTTCTTATTTCACGATGAAATACCAATTACAGTGTTCATAAAATCATTTCTAGATGAGATACATGCAAATACGCTCTGACCCCCTCCCCGTATTTTGTTCATGGATTGCTAAAATCAGAGTGATTGAGATAACAATTATTCTATTCCATAATAAATTGCAGAACTAGATATAGTAAATAGTTTCCAATAAAACTAGTATATTATATTCAGATATTTTTCAATAATGCTTTTTTTGTCCGGTCAAGAATATTACTACATTTCGGTCTGAGATGTTTTGGCTGACCTCTTTGTTTACAATTCAGATGCTTTCCGTTGTGGAGGTTATTAAACTGTAAATTTCGATAGTACCAGTGGTTTATGTGTTGAACATGTGAATTTGTGTATAAACGTGAATAGTACTTTACAACTAGTGTAGGTGGAAAAGAATCCTATTTACTGAGTGAGAGAGTACAATGATTGGCTTACACCGTGTGTCGGGAGCAAACCAAGTTTACGTTTTCAATGGCTGACTGTTCTCTCCTTGTTGATTCCTTTCATTTCTTCACCTCTGGCTTCTGAATTAAAGGTCTCTGAGATTCTTACCTTTGAATCTAATACATCAAATCTTTGGAAAACCAATATCGTAATTGAATTTATTTGCTTAATGGTAAGGTGGCGTGTCACAATAGAGATGATTCACAAACAAGTTGTAGTCGTCAGTTTTTAGCTGATTAAGGGAAATCAGCTATTGAGGTAGTATTCATGTCGCGATTTCAGAAAAGTTTTTCAAAAGTCTATCGATCGTACGTAAAAGATGACGAAATTGAGGTCTGTTGAACATATATATTGTTGCTAAAATTAAATACACGAAAGAATTGGACAGAGATGATCACGTGTTTGAGGAATGCGGAGATCAAAGGGGTGCCGCTATATGGTCGCGCCCGTCCTAGTCTCTTCCAGTCCAAACGTCGAAGGGTCCAGCCAATTCTCCTTTGATGTATGCCGACGACCAATATAAAGAACCAGCCATCCACGAGCTAGTTTAGTTTGTTCTCAAGTGCTCATATGTTCGTTCAGTGCTACAGTGCGACTTAGTGCAGCGCGGTAAAGTGTTTTTCTGTGAAGAACAGTGTTGTGCCGTGACTGTAAGTAACAGTTTAGTGCCGTGTTTAAGACAGTGCAGTGCCGTTAACTTCGTGAAGTAAAGTACAGTGCAGTGCCGTATTTTTGTGTACTTTAGTGACCGTGAGTGAATTATTGGACTGTGTAATAACAAGAACAGTGACGCTATCAGCGCATTCTGTGAGTAGTAATTAAGAATAATTAACCAAGTGTGTAGTGCATTGTTAAATAAATTGTGCAGAGATAAAAACTCTGAAGCTTGTGTGTGTTTAATTTGGTAATCCAAAAGAAGTCTTATAAACAACGTTTTTTACTGATTTTGTATCAAAACGTAACAATATATTTGTCTGTTTACGCTCTAGCGGTCGTAATTTTTGTCCGATTCTTACCAAAACTCGATATTTATTCGTTTTATGCAAAAAGAATGATCATGTTTGTTAATGCCTGAAATCGGAATTGTGGGTGGGGGGGGGGGTTTAAGAGGGGTATTTTCGAAAATTCGAAATATTTCCGTTATTATAAGTCGGAAATTGTACAGAACCAATCTTATTGCAAATTAAATTTACTATAAATATTGTTATATACATTTATTCTCTATCTTGAATATTAACCGAGATATTCGCATTTTTATCGGCTATTATCGGTTCTCTTTGGCTGTTGTGGATTTTGATTGTGAGATTCGTACGAAAGTTAGTTCGGCCATTTCAGCAACTGTTCGGCTCTCGTGAAATTCGTTTAGATAATTGCATATATCTCACAAAGTAGAAGATTACACTTTGTGAGATATTTTCAATAATTCATTATAAATTACAGTACTAGATATAGTAAATAGTTTGCAATAAAGGTAATATGTTATATTAAGAAATATTTAAGTAATTGTGTTTCTTTCCGGTGAAGAATATAGACATATTCTCAACATATCTATCTGTTCAACTCTGACATGTTTATTTACAAGAAAGTTTTCTCATTATCGTTTGTATCGTTCGGTGGTGTTATGTGTTACCATTATGCAGATTTCTCTATTGTAAAACTTCACGTGGGAAATCTGCTTAGTTAACACAACCCCTGTGTGACGGTCTTTTAATAAAACACTAAAAGTTACCTGAATAATATTCACCTTATAAGGTAGTATTCATAAACACAAAGTTCTTTCAAAAAAGTTCTTTAGATTGAAATAATTTTTTGATATAACTTACCTTACTTACTTATTTCAGGAATAAGCGCCGGTAATGATGACGAGTGATATCCCTTGAATAAGATAGAGTCATGATGCTTTGTGTAAGGGTCGCTGCCTAGATATGTACGTGAGGACTTATCTTCGCATCTATATAAGCCTCAATACTCAACAAAAGTTACCAACGAGTTTATTAAAAAAGTTTTTAGTGTAGCACTGTCAAAAGTGTCGTGAAGAAAGTGCCCAGTAAAATGGGAAGGCTCCTACGTGAGAAGAGGAAGGAAGGACATAACTCTCCTTGTATACAATGACTGAGTTATAAAATAAATGAAATTGTAGAGTATTACCCCAAGGACTTCTGGCTTTTAGTGTGTCGTGGTATTTCGTTCAAGTGTTTCGCCAATAATTCTCCTAGCTGCAAATCATATGTATTGCAGAAGAGAGAAATAAGTTTTATGAGCCCCGGACTTGCAGATCTTTGGTCCCTCGGCAAAATTAGCCGTCCCCCCCTCCTAGTGGAATGTTCGATACCAAATATAATATAAACAATTTTTTATTTAGTAAAGAATATATATATATATATATATATATATATATATATATATATATATAATCGTTCATGTTATATTTATATATGGTGTTGTTATTCTTTTTGGAGTTTTGGTCAATGTTTAGGTGAAAAATCATAGTTTATGCAGATATTTCAATAAGAAGATGTAAGAATAGCATAAACACCCCCTGTTACCCTCTAGTTTAATAACAATGTGCAATATTATAAAGTAGAGCCTGTAATTTTACAACCCTGAAGAAGAAAAAATAAAGATTCTGGGAATATCGGCATAAACTAAGATTTGTTCACCAACATTGACCAAAACTCCAAAAAGAATAACAACACCATATATATATATATATATATATATATATATATATATATATATATATATATAGATATACATTCATATCATAATACCCTTACTAGCATGTTTTTAATAAAAATGTTTTTAATTGAAATTAATAAAATTTGTAGCTGATGACACTGAGTTTATAAAATGCGGATATATAATTCATACAAATATTTATTGTAAGGTTGTAGGCTAATAAAAAAAAGTCCGTCACGCAGGGGCTGCGTAAACTAAGCAGATTTCTCTCGTGAAGTTATACAATAGAGAAATCTGCTTACAAATAACGGCTGTAATAACGAATCTTTAAACCAATTCAGTTACGGAAACGGTCGAACTAGCTTCCGGCGGAAAGTCCCGAATATGGCCGACTACTGCCGACCCCTCATGCAAATATCTCGGATAATATTCAAGATACAGAATAAATCTTTAGAACAATATTTATAGTAAATTTAATATTATATATATATATATATATATATATATATATATATATATATATATATTTGTCTGTTAACGCTCTAGCGGTCGCAATTTTCGTTTCTTCGTTCCAAACTCGATATTTAAACGTTTTATGTAAAAAGACAGAACAAGTTCGTTAACGGCTGAAATCGGACCAGTGGGAGTGGGGGTTTAGAGGGGGGATTTTCGAAAATTCGAAATATCTCCGTTACCATATGTCGGATCAAAAAATTGTATAAAACCAATGTTATTGTAAATTAAATTTACTATAAATATTGTTCTATACATTTATTATCTATCTTGAATATTAACCGAGATATTTGCATTTTGATTTAATTGGGGCCGATAGCGGAGGACTGAGTTTCCCACCAAAAGCTAGTTCGGCCCTTTGCCGTAACTGTTCGGCTCTCGCATGGAGATTCCTCTATTGTATAACTTCACGTGGGAAATCTGCTTAGTTTACGCAGCCCATGCGTGACGGGCCTTTTATACTTATTCCCGTCTTTTCTATTTTTCTGTCTTCAGTGAAAATGGGGTTGTTAGTGAATGTTTCGAGAAATATTGATATATTTTCAAAGTTCTTTTCTCAAAAGACGTAATGTGAAGTTATTTGTTGTCTTCTGTTTCTCGGGTATAGTACAGGAACAGATAGTTGAGCCAGTGGGTTCTGTATTGTCCTAGTGTTTTCTGAGATGCAAGATAAATGGAGCATTGCAACACATCAAGACATGAACTGGGACTGCTACTACTTGTAGAGTATTTAGCAGAGTTCCCTAAAGGGAAATCAGCTTTTGATGTCGTACTCGTAAAGCGATTTCCGAAAAATGTCCTCAAATGTCCATCGATCCTACCCATATATATATATATATATATATATATATATATATATATATATATATAAAATTGTAACCTCCGTCTGTACATTGATTTTTTTCGCGAAATTTCACGATAACTTTTCGTTTCACATGCGATAGACACCGTAACTGCATTTTGTTTCTTTGGTGTCTGATTATTTGTTTGTTTGTTTGTTACCTTTTCACGCATAAACGGCTGAACCGAATTTTATGAAACTTGGTATGTATATTATTACTAACCCAACTTAGACATTAGGCTATATTAATATCCTCTGAGACGAACAGGAGTGGGGGTTATAAGGGAAGCCAGAATATAAAAATAGCAATATTTCGTTTCCTATTGGTTTTTCGGCAAATATGAACATAACAAAAGTTGTTTATTTTGTTATTTAGAGTAACTTTTGTTATATAATCGTTTTTCGTATACCGAATTATAAACGAGATATACGCTAAAACCTATAGCGGAAGTGAACAATTTTATTTGGGACAAAAGACCCAACCGAAATAAATAAAACTCGGTATATGTATCCCCCCCCACCCCCCCCCCCCCCCACCCCCCCCCCCCCCCACCCCCCCCCCCCCCCACCCCCCCCCCCCCCCACCCCCCCCCCCCCCCACCCCCCCCCCCCCCCACCCCCCCCCCCCCCCACCCCCCCCCCCCCCCACCCCCCCCCCCCCCCACCCCCCCCCCCCCCCACCCCCCCCCCCCCCCACCCCCCCCCCCCCCCACCCCCCCCCCCCCCCACCCCCCCCCCCCCCCACCCCCCCCCCCCCCCACCCCCCCCCCCCCCCACCCCCCCCCCCCCCCACCCCCCCCCCCCCCCACCCCCCCCCCCCCCCACCCCCCCCCCCCCCCACCCCCCCCCCCCCCCACCCCCCCCCCCCCCCACCCCCCCCCCCCCCCACCCCCCCCCCCCCCCACCCCCCCCCCCCCCCACCCCCCCCCCCCCCCACCCCCCCCCCCCCCCACCCCCCCCCCCCCCCACCCCCCCCCCCCCCCACCCCCCCCCCCCCCCACCCCCCCCCCATGAAATTTTACTTTGCGAGATACATGCAAATACGTTCTGTTGACGCCCCCTCTCTTTCCTCCCCCCCCCCCGTTCTTGGATTACTAACATTTGAGTGATTGAAATAAAACTGATTCTGATTCATTACAAACTAGCTTTAGTCAATTGTATTCAATAAAATTAGTATGTTATATTCAGATATATTTCATTAATTGTTTGTCTTTCCGGTCTTTCTGTCTATTCAGCGCTACGAGGTTGGCTGGCCTGTTTCTTTACAATTCAACCGCTTTCAGTTTTAGAGATTATTAACCCTTCACAGACAAGAAATATGAAAATTACATTGCAGGCAAGCTGGGTCACGGGTGACCCAGTAATATTCATAACACATTTTTTTCATTTTAACAAAAATACTCCAGTTGTTGTTTTCTTTATATAAAAAAAGAAAGTATAGTTTGAAAAATTTATTTTATAGAGCAATATACATAATATGATAAAAATAAAAAACTTACATTAGTAGGAACTATACTTAAATTAGTAGGAACATAGAGTTCCAGACCTTTGGTATCTGTGTAGGATAAAAGATAAAAATTAAACGAGTTAACTCCTAGAAGGGAAAAAATCAAAAAAAGGGAATAAACTCTTAGTAATGAAAGTTCACTAATACTTCAAACTCAGAACAATCTAACAATCTTCTATTTCTTCATCTTCTTCAGGTGAGACTCTGGTAATGCATCGAGAATAAATACTTAGCCTATGCTCAGCATATAGGCTGCGATTACAATGAGCGCAGTTTGATGTACCCTTACAATTTCTTGATTTTTCACAAAAAGCACACCGACGTCTTGAAGTGCTGGGTCCAGGCTGATTCTCAGTTTCTTTTTCATCAACTCTCGGAAGGAGGGGAGAGGTACCGTGCACTCCCCCTCCCCTCCTTCCCTTACTTTACTCAGAATATTATTTTTCCCAACCTCTGGGTCACCGGCGACCCAGCCTTGCCTGTGAAGGGTTAACTTGCGAAATTTCTCGTTACCGTTTGTATTTATTCACTTAGCATTCACGGTAGTGTTATGTATATTATATCTGATTTGTAAACTATCCGTGTGGGAAACTTGTGCTTTAAGTTTACGCAGTTTCCTGTGTGACGGGCGGAAAATAAAACTTTTTGAGATAATGTAAAAAGACGTATTAATTATTTTTCATGTCTTCAAGAATGAACAGTTTCTTCCCAATTAAATCGTTACTCGTTTTGGAGGTTAAATTTCTTGTTTTGCACAAAAATATAACTTTGCTAAATTGTTTAGTAAATATGATTTAATTACTTATTGGATTAAGCTCCGACAACGCAAATGATAACAACTTTCCCATTTATTCTTGATGGAGGCAGGTGTTTTCTTTTTTAATTAGTATAAACATACATTCTATTTAGTTTTCTTAAAATTTGTTGAACCTCATTATGAATAATGCATTATAACTGATACAAATAATTTTGCGGGCTCAGATGAGGCCCATGAATGATTAAAGAGATTCACTGCAAACCCTGGTTTTATAGCAGATTTCCCTTTAGAGAAATCAGGCTATTGAGGTCGTAACTCATGAACTAGCCGATTTTTCGAAAACTTATTCTCTCAAATGTCCGATTCGATTCCTACCCCAGGGAAGATTGACTGAAAATGAAGTCCGTTCAAAATATATATTATATATATATATATATATATATATATATATATATATATATATATATTTGTCTGTTACCGCTCTAGCGGTCGTAATATTTGTCTTATCGTTACCAAACTTGTCATAAATTCATTTTATACAAAAAGAAAGACCAAGTTCAGTTCGTTAACGGCTGAAATCGGATCATAGGGAGGAGGGGGGGGGTTTAGAGGGGAGAATTTCGGAAATCTTAATATCTCCGTTACCATACGTCGGATCAAATAATTGTAAAGAACCAATTAAATTTACTATAAATATTGTTCTATACATTTATTGTCTATCTTGAATATTAACCGAGATATTTGCATTTTTATTAAATGTGGGCAGTAATGCACGAGTGTTTCCCGCCAAAAGCTAGTTCGACCGTTTCCGTAACTGTTCTGCTCTCGTATGGTGACTTCTCTATTGTATAACTTCACGTGGGAAATCTGCTTAGTTTACGCAGCCCCTTGCGTGACGGACTTTTTTTCACACTATAGCCTCATACTAGAGGAGCCTAGTTCAAGGATTCTGATTGAACACTAAATACTAGTTAGCTTTGCGACCACTCGGCTTTGAAATTGGACCTCTAATGGTTCATCTAAGGATTTCATTTAAATGAAATCCTTAATTCTCCCCATATATGATAAGTTACCCCTCTCTCCCCCACCCTTGTAATCATAGTAGCATAGAGTAGAACAAATTTAAAAAACATAAAGCTTCAAACTAAATAAGTTGCAATAGGCTATTTTGGATCTATAGACATAAATGATACTTTCGTGTAAATTTCAGATTTCATTGTTTTATAAAGTTGAACATTGCTTCAAAAATCAGTTCAGTATCAACAGATACTAATAACACGCACCCAAGACACTATTCACAGTTTAAAACAGTGGAGTATAGACCATGGACTGAAATATTCTACTCAGAAAACAAAAGCCATACATTTTATTAAAAAACGTGTAAACATCCCCACCCTATACCTCCACTTAAATGAAATACCAAAAGCTGTAACTATAAAATTTCAGGGAATAGTTTTTGACAAAAAGCTTACTTGGGGACCCCACATTAAACCACCAGTAGCTAATAAAGTGAAACACAAATTGAAACTCCTAAGAGTTCTGGCTAACACACATTGGGGTGCAGATAGAAAATCAATGCTTATGATTTGTCGAAGTATCATACGGTCAGAAATAGACTATGGAAGCATCGCATTCTCCTCTGCTAACCCTAACATTCTGAAAATTCTAGAAACCTTAGAACGCCAAAGTCAACGAATTTCAACTGGTCCATTTAAGTCCACACCAATTGCAGCCCTATATGCCGAAATACCACCATCATCACATAGACACTCTATCAACATTATAAAAGTCCTAACGCTGGAGCTGCGTTAACTTAGCAGATTTCCCACGTGCGTCACGAATTTGCATTTATCTCAAAACTTAAAAGTTCAATGACAACAATATTTGGTATTTAAGCTTTAAATAATATGCTTCATAACATAATAGAATATTGGCAATATGAAATGAGTAGGAGTGGGGCATTACTGAAGACTGGAAACTAATTAATGCAAATATCTCAGCTAATAATCAAGATACTGAAAAAATGTACATAACAACATTTATAGAACATTACATTTGCAATTCGATTGGTTCTATACAATTTATTCAATGCATAATAACGGAGATATTAAGAATTTCTGAAATTCTCCCCCTCTCCCTCTCCCTCTGGTCCGATTTCAGCCGTTAACGAACTTGATCTTTCTTTTTGTATATAATGAATATATATATATATATATATAATATATATATATATACACACAGTTTTTTGAACAGACCTCATTTTCGTCATCTCCTGGGTAGAATCGATGGACATTTGAAGAAAAATTTCAAAAATCGCGTCATGAGTACGACCTCAATAGCTGATTTCCCTTGAGGGGGAAATCTGCTAAAACAAGGACTCCAAATATAATTTCTTTTATATTACCTTCCTATCATTTAATGTCTAACAATGGAAACATAAACATATATTACATCAACGAGAAGTTGAAGAGGCCTTTTTTCGTGAGACACTATGATGTATTACAGAGGTATAAATTAAACCAATGCAATATCTTTCCAATTAACTTTAGTAAAATTCCTCCATGGAGAATAAGACATTTCCAAGTGAATTTATCTCTTAAAAAATTAATAAAAATGACCCTCAGCATCAACGTTTTATAATAAGGCCTATCAACAGTTCATTACTGACAACCTATTCTACACTTATTCATTTACACCCCGATGGTTCTAAATATAATAACAAATGTGGTTCAGCCGCCATTCTTGAAAACACTGTTCACAAGCTTCGTCTCCCAAACAGCTCATGTAACTACACTCCTGAACTAGCAGCGTTACATTTGGGACTCAAAGAAATTAACAATGCGCCACACAACAACGTCACATTATTTACAGACTCCTTGAATTGTTTGCAAGAACTCTTAGCGGTTTACACATATAATCCAATGATTACATTCGTATATATGTATAATCATGTATATGATTATACATTATTCTGGTTACCTGGTCATACGAGTTTAACTAAGAGCACAATGGTTGACACACAAGCCAAAATTGTAACAACCAAAAATGACATAGACATAACTGATATAACACTAACTGACCTACTACATTACTACAAAAGTCCGTCACGCAGGGGCTTCGTAAACTAAGCAGATTTCCCAGGTAATGTTATACAATATAGAAATCTCCATACGAGAGTCGAACTGTTACGGAAACGGCCGAACTACCTTTGGCGGGAAGCGACCATAGCTCGTCCGTTACACTAAATAAAAATGCAAATATCTCGTCAATATTCAAGATAGAGAATAAATGTATATAACAATATTTATAGTAAATGTAATTTGCAATAAGATTAGTTCTATACAATATTTCGATCCGACGTATAGTAACGGAGATATTTTCGTAATTCCCCCACCCCCCCCCTAACCCCCCCTCCCACTGGTCCGATTTCAGCCATTAACGAAATTAGTCTTCCTTTTTCAGATTAAATTCTTAGTTTGGTAACGATCAAACAAAAATTGGGACCCTAGAGCGTTAACAGACAAATAAATATATATACAGGGTGTCCCCAAACCAAACGGCCAAACTTCAGGGATCAATAGAGGATCGAAAAACTAAGAAAAAAAGTCCTCTGGCATATGCCTCGTTTTCGCTTCGTTTTTGAGAAAATCACAAAAAACTGAAAATAGTTGTGCAAAAAGTGTATTTTTTTTAATAATGTATTTAAATTACAAAAAACTATTGGCTTTTTGAGTAAGCTTAATTTTTTAATTTACGAGGAGTAAATTTAGAAACCATGAATATTCTCACGCTTTCCTTATCAATAAAACGTCTAGGTTGAGTGTTTAAACTTAAAAAGAAAGGATTAAAATGTTTACTATCATTTTCCTTTTTGGGGGGAATCCAGCCTCCTGACCGAGAAACCCCACACAGAGGTGTTTTTACCAGCACTTTCAGAAGGCTTCGAGAGACTGGGTCCTTCTCATGTAATCGTCGTGGAAACCGTATGCAGGCTCCGATGGAAGCCGACCTGAGGCGGAGGGAGAGGATACTGAGGCACTTCAATACCAACCCTGGCACAAGCGTCCGGAGAGCTGCTTCAGTTCTAAGCATACCAAAGACAACCATTTGGCGCACATTAAGGGCTGACCGCAGGCATGCTTACCATGTACAAAAGGTACAAAATTTAATACCCGCTGATTATCCCGGCCGATTAAATTTTTGTAATTGGTACAAAGAACAATTACAAAACGATTTAAACTTAAGTTCGAAAGTAATCTGGACGGACGAGGCGACATTTACACGTGCGGGCATATTCGATCAAAGAAACTACCACCTTTGGGCACATGAAAATCCCCGCGCTGTTAGAGAATTTCACTACCAGCATGAGTTTTCTGTAAACGTGTGGGTCGGTCTTTGTTATAACCGCATAATAGGTCCCGTATTTTTACCTGCTCGACTTCACGCTGAAAGTTATCATCTATTCCTGGAGAATGACTTATGGGCACTTTTGGAAGATATCCCCTTGGAAACAAGGCTTGAGAGCTGGTTTCAACTCGATGGTTGTCCTGCACATTACGGAAGGGCCGTACGAGACTGGTTGGACATCAACTACCCAGGTCGCTGGATAGGACGAGGTGGGCCAGTGCCTTGGCCTCCCCGGTCCCCGGACCTCACGCCACTAGATTTCTTCGTGTGGGGATACGTGAAAGAAAATGTCTACCCAGAGCCCGTCCACACAAGGAATGACCTCATCGAGCGCATCAGAATGGTTTGCAACCAGCTCACCGCAGAACAATGTTTAGATGCAGTGCGATCTGTGAGTACGCGATGTGATGCGTGTATTGCAGCGAGAGGCCAGCACTTCGAACAACATTTACGTTGACGCTTTAGAAATTAACGATGTAATTTTAGAGAAGGTAAAACCTTCAAAATTTTCAGGGTTTTTTTTCTCACTAAGGTAGACCCATATAAAAACTGAAACATTTATGTTTTCCAAGTAAGAATATTTAATTATTTTATTAATTTTCTAAATTTTTAATCTTTTTTTATGTTTTAATCTTCAGTTATTGTTCATAATGTTATCTACTTTAAATAGGTAATTTTTTTTTATACTATGAATATTTGAATAAAAAAGTATTTATTATTTTTTCTTAATAAAAAATAATTTTTTTTTCAATTACCTTTCTGTTAGTATAAGATTAGAATACAATAATTGTATTGGAATAACATTTATTGCTAAAATTCATTCAAGGAATAAAATCCGCTCTTCCATTGGCCTTAACTAGTTTTTGCACAACTATTTTTAGTTTTTTTGTGATTTTCTCGAAAACGAAGCGAAAACCAGGCATATGCCAGAGGACTTCTTGTTTTAGTTTTTCGATCCTCTATCGATCCCTAAAGTTTGGCCGTATGGTTTGGGGACACCCTGTATATATAATTTTGAAAGGACCTCATTTTCGTCATCTCCTGGGTAGAATCGATGGACATTTAAAGAAATTTTTCGAAACTCGCGTCATGAGTACGACCTCAATAGCTGATTTTCCTTAAGGGAAATTTGCTAAAATACAACTGTGGAATGGCCATCAAGTAATCAACCTAAATGAAGAGAAGAGGTGGTTCTTGTATATGAGTGTATGAGTAGTTTTTAAGGGCCTCCGTTTTCACCAACTTCTAAGGGTAGGATCGATGGGCATTTGGAGAAATGTTTCGAAAATTACGCCTTGAGTACAACTACGGAAGACCACAAAAATTCACAATTCGCCTATAATATTTAATACTATACTCTTAGGACGAACGAACATCACAAATACTAAAAGAGACATAGTCATTTTTACAGACTCATTAAGTTCAATAAAGTCACTTGAAGACATATACTCCACCAATCCCCTTATTATAGAAATGTTTAACAATATTCATAGACTAAAAAAACACATTACTATTTATTGGTTACCCGGCCATGTGGGCATATCTCAAAGTGATATAGTAGACAAAACAGCCAAACAATCAACTCAACTTGAATTTTGAATGTTTGTGTAAGATTTTGCAAACTTTTAAATAAGTTTTTGTTTATTTATTATAAATAATTACTAATCATAGTTTTATAGACTTTTATAAAATATTTTTTGTTTTCGAATCAAATCGCTTTTGTTTCGTTTTAGCAGATTTCCCTTAAGGAATTTATGTCGGAATTTTCGAAATTTTTCTTCAAATGTACATCGATCCTACCTAGTAAATGACGAAAATGAGGTCCGTTCAAAACTGTATATATATATATATATATATATATATATATATATATATATATATATTTATCTGTTACCGCTCTAGCGGTCGCAATTTTTGTTTAACCGTTACCAAACTCGATATTTAGTCGTTTAATGCAAAAAGAAAGATCAAGTTCGTTAACGGCTGAAATCGGACCAGTGGGAGGGGGGATTTAGAGGGGAGGATATTCGAAAATTCGAAATATCTCCGTTACTATACGTCGGATCGAAAAATTGTACAGAACCAATCTTATTGCAAATGAATTTTACTATAAATATTGTCATACACAGTTTTTCTCTATCTTGAATATTAACCGAGATATTTGGATTTTTATTAAATCTGAGCGCCTAACGGCCGAGAGTTACTTTCCCGCCAAAAGCTAGTTCAGCCGTTTCCTTCACTGGCTCGGCTCTCATGAAATTTCTCTATTGTAAAACTTCACATGGGAAATCTGCTTAGTTTACGCTGCTCCTGCGTGACGGACTTATTTTGTCTTTTAATAATTAATTCCTGTTCTGTTTCTATTTTCTTTTCATGACCTTTCTCGATCAATAATTTTCCCAGTTATAATAATGTTATAATGTAATTACTTTAATAGCAGCAATTGTTGTTTTATCGTTACCAAACTTGATATATAATCGTTTTATACAAAAAGAAAGACCAAGTTCATTAATGGCTGAAATCGGACCAGGAGAAGGGGGGGGGTTAGAGAGGGAGAATTTCGAAAATTCTTAATATCTCCGTTATTAGGCGTCGGATCGAAACATTGTATAGAGGCAATTTATTGAAAATGTAATTTTCTATAAATGTTGTATTTTTTTAGTTTTCGGTCATCGGTAAAGCCCCACTCCTACTCATCTCATATTTTCAACATTCTATTATGTTATGAAGCACTTTATTTCAAGCTTAAATACCAAATATTGTTCTCATTGAACTTTTAAGTTTTGAGATAAATGCAAATACGTGGCGCACGTGGGAAATCTGCTTAGTTAACGCAGCCCCTGCGTGACGGACTTTTGTCCACATTTGGTTTGTGTGATGAAGGGTGTAAATCACTATAAATTACGTGACACCAAAGAAACAAATAAATAATTAAATAAGTTTTAAAAATGATGTCATTTGAAAAAACAAATATAGTTAATTACCTATCCACTGCTTCATAAAATGACAACATTTGATCCAATGTCATGTGTCGGTCTCTTTTAAGAGGTAAGCTTTTAGAGGCAATATATCCGAGAGCATAATCCCTATACTTCTTTTTAGCATAATGGAGTTATGTAGTTCCTCTAGAGTTGTAACCCATTTCTCACCTAATTTTGGTTAATTTCCTTTCTGGACTCTAAATTACATTGAATACATATTGAATTACTCTGTTGTGAAGCCATTAAACTAGATAGATAAAAAACTAAATGATATTGTACATGTGAAAAGACACTAACCAATGAAGAAAGGTGTCAGATAAACGGTAAGTACTTTGACTCCTATTCATTCAGTTAGAATAGCTAGTTGGGTGTTTCTAGAAGGTTGTTTTAGCGGGGCCCTAATAAAACAGGAGGATTCGCAGAGCAACAGGATTGTACAAGCTGTAGAACTAATTTCATTAGGAAGTTCACACCGTTCAACATATTGGATATAACACAAGTTTCCTCGCAGCTCCTGCTCCT
>CM032233.1:8320000-8372500 GCA_019009955.1 Riptortus pedestris
ATATATATATAAAACAAGAGTAAAATCCACGTTGGTGGAAAATCCAACCGATATGGAGTTTGTAATTGTGACATATGTTAAGGTGGATTTAAAAGTTTTACGTTGGTGGAAAATCTAACCGATATGGAGTTTGTAATTGTGACATATGTTAAGGTGGATTTAAAAGTTTTACGTTGGTGGAAAATCTAACCGATATGGAGTTTGTAATTGTGACATATGTTAAGGTGGATTTAAAAGTTTTACGTTGGGGGCAAATCTAACCGATATTCAGTTTGTAATTGTGTTATATGTTAAGGCGGATTTAAAAGCTTTCGTGCCATTCTGGCAGTATCAAGAATTACCTCCCTTGCTGTGCTTTTATAATTTCTGTTGGCAGATTTAAATTCATGGTGCCTGGTGTTGTGGTTTTTAGCACGAGCCCGTTTGTGCTTACTATATTAGCCGTTACTATAGCAGACTTCAGTTTGTATACTTCTTTAAGCTCAATAGCTAATTCTTGATATTTTCTTAATTTTTCGGCATTGGATTTTCGAATATTCTCATCATTGAGTTCTGCTAAGTCATTAATATCAGCGGTATTGTTGATCTTGCCAATAATGACAATATCCTGTTTGTTATGTTGGACAGTATGGTCAGTTGCCATCGCTTCAACCCAATTCATCTTTACATTATCATTTTTCAATAATTCGTGTGGATTATTGGGATAATAAACGATCTTCCTGTCTGCCATCCCGAATTTTTCTGTTAGAGCTTGATGGTATATTTTTTTCACGTTATTGTGCCTTTGTAAGTATTCGGACCCGGCATGTATTTCACATCCAGCCGTAATATTTTGAATGGACTCATAAGTTTTGTTGCATAACCTACACTTATCTGAGACGCTACTGTCCTTGAGGATATGACGTCTGTATGATCTGGTGGCGATCACTTGGTCTTGCATAGCTGTAATGAACCTTCTGTTTCTGAGAACAGCTTTCCAGACGTCAGCCACGCGACAGAATAAGCCAAGTCTACCTCCGATTCATAAAGGCGACTGTAGCAACGGCGATCAAGTTCTATACTTTGCCATTCCTAAAGAAAATGAGATTCACCTTTAACTTCAGGATTGTTACTATATTTCGAGTTCAAGGCCAAAAAACCCCATCAAGTTTAACTATTTCTTTTAAGACGTGGCTCTCATTCGATCTTATGTAATGTCTCAGGTTAACTTCGTTAGACCGACATAGGTTTCGGATGTTGAGAAGGCCTCGTCCTCCTTGTTTCCTCGACAAATACAGCCTGGCCATAGATGAAACCGGATGGTGCATTCTGGCTTTTGCCATTTCCGTTCTTATGAGTCTATCCAACTCATCAAGAGTAGTGTCAGGCCATTTTATTATGCCAAAACTATAAACAAGAGATGGTATCGCCCATGTTTTATATCGGCTTGAAAGATAGCTGTGAAAAATAAGACGCAAGCGCTTAATAAATTCATTTTTTAATTGGTATTTTACAGTCTTTTTCGCTATTTTCAGATGCTGTTGAAATCCAAGATATTTGTACGACTCAGTCCTTTCTAGTTCGTGAATATAGGTTTCACCAGAAACTTTTATATTATCTGTAGTCATTTTCTGCAAGACAGCAGATTTATCTAACACAAAAGACACGCCAACAGAATCGCTATACTTCTTTGTTATGTCTATCATGCTTTGCAACTGGGTTGGTGTCATTGGATATAACTTCAGGTCATCCATCTGAAGGCTATGACTTACTTCAGTTTTATTTTTACCTATAGAAAAATGTAATAGAACCAATCGTGTTAAACTACTGATGCTCTACAAATGTTCAATGTATTTTTTCGTAACTCAAATATTAAGCGAATTATTCGTACCTTCTTGTTTTCAGCCTCCAGTAACCCCCTCCCCCACCTTTCTACACATCGGGTTTTTAAAAAGAAAAGGAGAATATATATAGCTCAGTTGAGATCACAAGTGTGTTATACCAGCACATGGGAATTCTGCTAATTTAATGCAGTCCCTGCGTGACGGACATTTTGTGGGAAGACTCCCTCTTGTTAACCCCTATTTCCCAAATAGAATTTTGTTTGAAAATCCAGAAAAATAGACTGAGATCGTGTTGCATAATATTAAACTTGACAATTGGCTTACTAAATCTAACTAAGAATAATTACAAGCTGATCTGAACTACAACACAATTAAGAGTCACTATCACAAATGCACACAATTTCTAACGGTAAATGGACAGTCAGGGCATTATTTAACAAGATTTAAAATTCAAGACAATGACAAATGTACTTGCGACTTACAGACAACACAAACGTTTTTACATATACTTTATGACTGCACAACATTTAGTCAAAATAGATCAAATTTAATAATGAACATAATTTTAAAAGGAGGTAATTGGCCAGAACCACCTCATATTATATTTAATAAATACAATAAAGAATTTATAAAGTTAATCAAAAGTATAGATATGGATGTAGCAAAAATTCATTAGAATGTGAAGTTGATTGTGAGGAATGGGAATTATAATTCAATATATTTACCTTACATAGACTCGCAAATTAAACATCGTTGAGTTTAAGTTTAATTTCAATTGGTATGCTTTTGTTCTTATTGTATTTATTTATTTACTTTTCATTTCATTTATTAATTCTGTTTGTAATTACCATACTTATTTTAATATTGTATTTTATTTTTATTTTTTATTTATTTTTTTATTTCACTTTTTTTTTTTTTTTTAATTTTTTTTCTTGAACATTTGAATAGACAGTTGATAAACAAATATTTATTGTAAAATAATGATGTATTTAAACATAATAATACATGTAATATGCCATGTGGCATTGGAACATGTATTCGAATAAATAACTCCTCACAGGGTTACTATGAGGAGAAAAAAAAGAAAAAAGCTGATCTGAAATAATTCAACTGTAAGAAAATCGAAAGGTTAATATAAAGTCTGGCAAAGAGTCTGATGAGGCTGTAAATAGTTGTTACTACAGTCCTAAATATGAAATAGTATTAAAAGAAAGGTACTAAAAGGCAAACATAAGAGGAATATTGGGCCTGTATATATGCAGAAGTAGGTGAATCCTCACTACACGTTCCATTAAGGTTGAAAGAAGAAGGCTGGGCTGAGGGATCCATAATACTGAGATGTCTTTTCTAAAAAGGAGTGACAGGCTGCTTATTGGAGCGTGGAGGGTTTATTCGGGCTGAGTGCAAGTATAGAGGGAGAGCCCCACCAGCTCCCATTCACAAATAACCCTTGAATGGGTTTATTGCCCTCCTTAATCCTCCCCTCCATGCCGATATTCCACCTACCGACGTCATTGTCTTAGCACATTTCCCTCGTGCAAATCAGCCCTTCTTCGTATGGCCTATTTAAAAAATACGTCCGTCACGCAGGGGCTGTGTGAACCAGACAGATTAACAACGTGAAGTTCTACAATAGAGAAATCTGCATACTAGTAACACAACACCACCATGAGTAAATACAAACGGTAATAATAAAAATCATTCAGTTAATTTTAATAAGCTCCCACCGGAAACGGCTTCTGAATTGTAAACAAACAGCTCTGCCAACCACTCAAAGCAGAACTGATAGATAGACATATTCTTCACCGGAAAGAAAAGAAATTACTGATATTTATGTGCCAAAACATATTAACTTTATTGCAAACTATTTACTATATCTAGTACTGTAATTCATAATGATTCAGAACAATTTATATTTTAGTAGTCCATATCCATATCTGATAAAGTTGTATTCCGATGGCAGTTTTCAAATATAAGCTAAAAATTTTGAATACATATCTGAAATCAGATTATGAATAAAGTCCTTAATATTTCTAGCAACAAAGAAGAACTGAAAACATTTTTCGTTAAATATACTATATGATTCATTATTCAACGAATTTAAAAAAATTTTAAAACAGGGGAAGGAAAATGTGAAATTAAAAAAAAAAATCTGTATGCACCGTTTTAAAGTACATTAAAAACCGTAAAACTAATATCATCGTGGAAGCTCCGTTGCCGAAGGTGGGCGAGTAGAGGGAAGGAGAGCTAGCTAGCTAGTTAGGGCTGTGCACAAAGGCAGCCCTTTCTGATGAGGAAAGCTAGTCTGAGGCAAAACCACCCCCTACAGATTATACGGCCCGATAAATGAGCCCTCCTCTAATAAATAGATTCCCTATCAAAGCCCACCAATCCTCCTTCCTGGACAAAACCATTACAAACATTCCCTGTAATAAGGCTTACTGTATCTGCTAGATTGAAAATGATCTGTGTGCATAGGCACAATTATAACAGCCGTTATAGAAATATTACCCCTAAGGGAAATTAGCTAATGAGGCTGTAATCAAAACGCAGTTTTACAATACTAGTGGAAAACAAATTTCCACCGATCTAACTTGGTAACCTTTAAAATGAAGACAACGAACGGCCTCATTTGAATGGACAAACGTATGCACATACATAAAAAGCACATACATAAAATATATTTATATATAATAGTGTTGTTGTTTTTTTCGACCAGGTTTTATATATATATATATATATATATATATATATATATATATATGGTGTTGTTGTTTATCTACTTCTCAAGACTGAAGATACTTAAATTATTAAAAGGAAATTATTTAGTAACGAAATTCATTAAATAATATCCTAAAATCCCATCCTGGCTAGAAAAGGGTGGTAACCTGTAGATAACCCGATATAGGTTTAACAACCTACAACAACAATTGTGATAACATACAGCAATAACAAATGTAACATAATAGAAGAGGAATAATTGTAACAACACACAACAATAATTAGTTGTAGCATAATAATTAATTAAATAACAATACCATTGTAACTTTAAAATAACTTGAACATAGCATTAACATAATATAACAATAACTGTGATAACATATAGCCATAACAAATGTAACATAGTGAAATAACAATAATATACCAATTTTATTACTGCATAAAAATAGCTTTAATAAAAAAAATAATTATAATAACGCATATCAATAATTAAAACATAGTTCAACAAACAGAAGACAATATACTATAGTAATCCAAAACATAAGGCAGTGACCAAGCCAATTATAACAAACTTGAGGTTATACTCAGTACTCCTAATGTAAACAAAGGAACAACAGTAATGTACAATAGCTTTTAAGTATCTTTAGTCTTGGTAAGTAGAATTAACACAAACACTATCCGTTACTCTCTAATAACAATGTGAAAATTATATATATATATAGATATAGATATATATATATATATATATATATATATATATATATATATATATATAAAGTAGTACCTGTACTTTTAGCCCCGAAGAAGAGAAAATAAATATTCTCGAAATATTGGAATGAACTAAGATTTTTTTCACCAACACTGACCAAGACTCCAAAAAACAACAACACCATGTATATATATATATATATATATATATATAGTTTACACAGAGTTAATCACGTATTTAAGAAGTACGAAGTAAATGAAGGCAACCCTACAGAAGGGATGGCGCCAGATATGTTCTAGGAGACGGCCTGCATGCTAAGTTCTAGCCCGGCGATTACATATAAAACTCGGCCAGATCGCCCGACAGTCAGTTAGTTCTCAGTTTTCTTACTAGTTAATAACAGTGGGTTCAGCGCAGCTTTAGTGAACAGTGTTTTTTTCTTTAGTTTCGGTGGAGTGCAGTGTTTTTCTGAAGATCAGTGCAATGTTTTAGTGAAGAACAGTGCAATGCAGTGTTTTTGTGATGATCAGTGCAGCGCAGTGTGTTTGCGAAGATCAGTACAGTGCAGAGTTATTGCGAAGATCAGTGAAGTGATTTTTTGAAGATTAGTGCAGTGCAGTGTTTTTGTGATTATCTGTGCAGTGCCAAGTTCTTGTGAAGATCAGTGCAGAGCCTTGTTTTGTGAAGATCAGTACAGTGGAGTTTTTGTGAAGATTAGTGCACAGTTTTTGTTAAGTTCAGTGCACTGATTTAGTCAAAATCAATGCAGTGCCGTGTTTTAGTCAAAATCAGTGCAGTGCTTTGTTTTTGTGTAGATCAGTGCAGTACCGTGTCTTTTTGAAGATCAGTGCAGAGCCCCGCTTTGTGAACTTCAATAGTTCTCGTGATCGTGAGCTATTATATGAGTGCACATTGTGATTAGTAGAGAAGAAGAATTTACCGAGTCTGAAAAAGTGTCGTCAAATAAATTGTGAAGTGATAAAAACGCTAAAGTTTCTGTGTTTTTTTTTTGCAATCCAAAATATCCTTAATCATCAATGTCATATTTCTGTAATAAACGTAACAATATATATATATATATATATATATATATATATATATATATATATATATAAAATTGTAACCTCTGTCTGTACATTGATTTTTTTCGCGAATTTTCACGATAACTTTTCGTTTCACATGTCATAGCCACCATATCTGCATTTTGTTTCTTTCGTGTATGTTTGTTTGTTTGTTTGTTTGTTACCTTTTCACGCATAAACGGCTGAACCGAATTTTATGAAACTTGGTATGTATATTACTACTAACCCAACTTAGACTTTAGGCTATATTAATTTTCTCTGAGACGAACAGGAGTGGGGGTTATAAGGGAAGCCTGAAATTAAAAATAGCGATATTTTGTTTTCTATTGGTTTTTCTCCAAATATGCACATAACAAAAGTTATTTATTTTGATATTTAGAGTAACTTTTGTCATATACACTTTTGTCGTATATCGAAGTTTAAATGCGTTAAACGCTAAAAATTATAGCGGGAGTCAACAATATTATTTGCCGAAAAAGACTCAACCGAACTAAATAAAACTCGGTATGTGTATTATCAGTGAGGCCTTCATTATAATAAACCATACAAACATTTCTATGGACGGGCAGGAGTGGGGGTTATAAGGGAAGCCTGAAATTAAAAATAGCGATATTTCGTTTCCTATTGGTTTTTTCGCAAATATAAACATAACAAAAGTTGTTTATTTTGTTATTTGGAGTAACGTTTGTTATATACACTTTGGTCGTATGCCTAATTATAAAGGCGTTATACGCCAAAATGTGATAGCAGAAGTCAACAATTTTATTTGGCACGAAAGACTAAACCAAACTTGGTATGTGAATTAGCACTAACGTCTTCCTTATAATAAGCCATACTAACATTTCTAGGGACGGGCAGGAGTGGGGGTTTATAAGGGATGCCTGAAATTAAAAATAGTGATATTTCGTCTCCTATTGGGGATTCGGCAAATATGCACATAACAAAGTGGTTTATTTTATTATTTACTGAAATTTGCTCAATAATTCTTTGGAACTACAAGGTACCTCACCGGGAAAAACTAATTCAAATGTATGTTAATATTTAGTGCTTAATAATTCAAATCTATGCATAATGCACAGGAAACGGTAAATATGACAATATGGAGAACAGTGAAGTCTTACATTAAAAAAATAATTTTATTATTAACAAATCCACAGAAATGACGGGTATTTAAACTAAACACTGGGACGGGTAAATGTCAAAATATTGTGCAAAGTAAAGCCTTGCCAAAAAAAAATACCATCACCATTCAGCCTCAAATGAATTCCCGAGCGAAGCCGGGTATCTGAGCTAGTATATATATATATATATATATATATATATATATATATATATATATATATATATATAGTAACGGAGATATTTCGAATTTTCAAAATTCTCCTTCTCTAAACCCCCACCTCCTCCTGGTCTGATTTCAGTTATTAATGAACTTGATCTTCCTTTTTACATAAAACGACTAAATGTCGAGTTTGGTAACGATCAAGCAATAATTGCGACCGCTAGAGCGGTAACGGATATATATAAATATATATATATATATAGTCGACTCTCGCTATCACGAAATTCCAGGGGACTGCCATTTTTGTTCGTGTTATGTATAGTTGGTCTTAGGCATAGTTGGAGTTATAGAGGTGAACTAAATGAAAATTCGTGTTACAGAGGTAAAAAAAATATACTGCGATTTATTCCCTACATCTTCTACAAATCTACATAATCTTAATATTTTACGAATATTTAAATGAATTAAAATATATATATATATATATATATATATATATATATATATATATATATAAATATATACATAATTAAACAAAAAAACCGGTAAAACACAGAAAACAGAAAATATAATATTAATTCCACTGATTAATAAGTCCTTAATCTTCCTTCGCTTAAAAACTGAAAAAACACTATCAGTCATAATGTTGATTAAAATAAAAAATACTTTGCTGTATCCCTTACTGCTTCAAAATTAAAACATTTAACTTGGTACAGTATAATACAAAAAATACCCGAGACGAGACTGCAAACAGACTAAAGGCTCTTGTCCCCGGTTATGACTCACGACAGGTTGCAACCTGAACGCCGGGATTTCGTGTTAAACAAATCCATTCTGAGAACATTGTGATATAGATGTAATGCGCTAATCAAATTCGTCTTATCTACTGAACTTCGAGTTACAGAGGTAATTTGTGTCTCTCTTCGTGTTATAGAGGTAAAATATAACCGGAAAATTAGTTCGTGTTACGTATGGTAATTTCTTCGTGTTAGACAGGTTTTTCCATGGGGATTAAAAATAATTCGTTATATCAAGGATTTCTTGTTATCGAGGTTTGTGTTAGCGAGAGTTAACTGTATATATATATATATATATATATATATATATATATATATATATACACGTTCAAAATTTTTTATATATTTATATATATATTATATATATATATATATATATATACGTTCCAAATTTTATATGTGTGTATATATATATATTATATATATATATATTATATTTATATATGTATATGTATATATATATAGTTTGGAACGGACCTCATTTATGACGGAACACTTGCAGAAATATTTCGAAAGTCGCAAGATGAGAACAACCTCACTAGCTGATTTCCCAGGGAGATTTCAGGGAAATCTGCTAAAATTGATAAAAGCGTATCAATTAAAATACTAGAAAATATTTCCAGAGAAGTGTATCATTAAAGAGTAAATCTCTTTATCGATCATCCCAAATGTGTTAAATCTATTAAATATGTTCTTTGTTTAAAAATTAGTCAAAGAACTTCATGTCTGGAGGATGTTTTTATACTCAAGAGTAATAATATCACAAATATTCAATAATTAAAGAAAACTATGAAATATTCGTCATAAAAATCGATCAAATGTAATTCATGATTAGGTACATTGACTCTTTAAGAAGGGATTAGTTTCTCTTCACTTATAAAGCTTGTCATCTTATATTAAATTTGCTTCATTAAATTAAAAAATGTATGTTATATATTTAGGTATTATGATTTTTAACGGAATAAATGTATTATATATAATTTTTACATGGATAGATTTTATAAAATGTATTCATGGAATTGAGGCTAATATTTTAACGAATGTTATATCAGTATAAATGCTATTCAATAATATGCAAAGAGATTAATTTGCATAATATTGGAAACCTTTTTTTAGAATACAGAAAATATCTGACGTATCTGATATTTTAAAATTTAATATAAATAAATACAATTCATTTCATCTTTCGATCTATTTTATCTTAAGACGTGTAGAAACAAAAAAAATTGTATACCAGGTAAATGGTTGGTATCCCGGTACCCACTAAAGTAGCTAAGAACAAGCTTTACTAATTAATTACAACGAATAAATCCGTTGTCAGATAATTTAAGACTTTATGGGATTGGGTAACTCAAAATTCTTAGTTTTGTAATTTCATTAGAAAAGAGACAAATAAAGTTCAAATTTCTCTGTCAAAAGAAGTGAATCATTTTCTCCACGTCATAGATGCTTGCTATATATCTTTCATAATGGTAAATAATAGGTTTTATATTTCATCAAATAATCCATTATTTCTTAAATACTTAAAAACATCATCTATAAATTGGTTACTGTCGGCCAGTTGTTCGCCTACATTTGTGGGTCATGCTACGTTTTCACTTGTGTGCAGTCAGTCAGTATGTGTTTTACAGTCAGCGTTCTGTCGCAGTAGCGACATATAGGTTCATCTTGTCTGCTCATTAGATATGAATGTGTTAGTCTAGTGTGCTCTGTGCGTGTTTGATTTGAGTTCTCTAAGTTTACAGTCAGTGTTATACCATAAATTAATCCAGTCATTAATTACGAGTTTTCTTATTTGAGAGAAAGCGTCTTGGTGAGGTATGTCCAAAAAATCTATTTGTTCAAGTTCAGTAGATTGTTTGGCTGCTTTGCCTACTATATTACTTTGAGATATGCCCACGTGGCCGGGTAACCAATAAATAGTAATGTGTTTTTTTAGTCTATGAATATTGTTAAACATTTCTATAATAAGGGGATTGGTGGAGTATATGTCTTCAAGTGACTTTATTGAACTGAATGAGTCTTTACAAATGACTATGTCTCTTTTAGTAGTTGTGATGTTCGTTAGTCCTAAGAGTTTAGCTTGTAATTCTGCCTTTATTGTAGAGACAGAATAAGTATCGAAGGAAGCGTGGGGAGGTAACTTAATAGCTGATTTCTCCCGGGGAAAGAATAAAATACACCCAATCGATAAAATAAAAATTATACCCAATCAAAAATTGCTATTGTTGCTTATAATGGGAAGGAAGGCCTTCTAGTAATTAGTAGTTGAAGAGACTTGCCTTTTTATCGGGCAAAACCAATTGGGAGTGAATTGTTGAAGGATTTCATGGTTCTATCGAGGGGAGAGGGTTTGATCGCCCCCCTTTCCATTCAATATCCAAGGAGAGAAGTAGCAGAAAGTCATTAGGGGATGACTGCCATGCTGAACCCCTATTAGCCCGCCTCCAACCCACCCCTAACCACCCCCTACCCCAAAACTCCTTCCTTCATTTGTCACATCATCTATCGGCTCGATGTACTTTCAGTCTCAGATTGAGACTTTCCAACATTCTCCTTACTGATATAAAAGGACTAGGCATTGTCATATAAGCCCTCCCCCCCCCATTCTAAACTATTATAGAAACGAAGAATGTCATGTCGTGTTTTCTACTCAACCCATCAAAAAAGCAAAAGGGCGAAAACATGATACTAATTAAAGGAGCGGAAGTAAGATTAGCGACAAAAGCAATGCAAAAAGTCCACCACGCAGGGGATGCGTGAACTAAGCAGATTTCCCATGGGCTGGTATGACATGACACACTAGTGATCCTCTCCCACATATTCTGATCATTATTGTATACACATAATGTACGAATTATTTTCTTAATATTTCAGTAACGAAAATGTGCTTAGAACAAGAATTGTAGAGCATCAATATTTTAAGAAGACTGGTTCTATTACATTTTTCTTCATCATGTTCGTTAATGGCTGCAATCCAACCTGTGGGAGGAGGGGGAAGGGCGAGAATTTCGAAAATTCTTAATATCTCCGTTATTGTCTTATTGCAAATAAAAAAAAGTACTATAAATATAGTCACATGCATTTACTCTATATACTCAATATGAGCAGAAATATTTGCATTTTTTAGTATTCAACCTGCAGTAAACCCCCACTACGACTCATGTCATATTAGCATCCCATGCTAAAAAATCCCAATCGTATTCATGGGTCACATGATCTTGAAATGAATCTGAGATTGCATTACATGAACCTATCATAAACGACCATATATTTTATATTTTGAGTAATGCCAGCACATAGGATTATTATTTATGGATTTTTAAATATAGAGTTTTTACCTGGAATTAAGAGTTTTATCCAATTTCAAGGTGCGTCACCATGTTCTCTGGCATTTTAGTAGATAACGCCCATGGATTTTCATAATAACATTCACAGCTCTTAATGTTGATGCGCTAATTAATATTCCGGTTAGAATTTTGATAATAATAACACGTTAAATAGACTTTCTGAGCATATTTGATCGTCGGGGACGAAGTTCGACATCGGCTCAGGCTATAAAAGGGCGATGTCGCGAAGGGATTAACACAGTCGCAGCTTGTACCTTCTTGACAGGATACCCTTGTCGGTGACATCTCGCTCAGCCTTCAGCTAGCACCTAGTCAGCCTGCTAATCGCCTCCACTACCTCTCGTGGCAGAGTCTCATCTTAGTGAACTTCTATAAACCAGCCAAGTTCTTTTACTGTAATTTAGTTTAAGTAGATATAAGTGTCCCCCTTTATATCGATAAAAGGTGCCTATCTCATTTCAGTTTATATTTATTATTGGTGCATTTTTAATTATAAATAAATGTATACATATATTTAAATTTTGAGTCAAGAGTCCATTGTTGGTGAACTCTTCCTAAATTCTTTGTTAGTGATTTGGTTTTGGGAATTATTATTTTTACAGCTTCCACTGGCTATTGCCGCTGCCGGATCGCAACAGTCTTTTTGGTGGAAACTCTTTTTGAAAACTGAGGGCCCTTCTTTGAAAGAGTTGCTTGCTCTCTGGCTCATAAAAACAGGAGTAGAGTGTCGCTTATTATTGATCGACCATAGCTAAGCCAGTTAAAACTTGACTCCTCTGCATTCTGTCTGCCTCTCACTTACTCCCAGCACGCCGAGAAAAATATTTTGTAGACATTTTTTTTTGTGAATTTGCTTCATTCGAATGCCAAACTAACGCATTTGTGTTGATATTGATTTCTGATTTCTTTAGTTATGATCATCTCATCAAAGGTGATTTGCCCTTTAAAAAGTCAAAAATTGTACAAAGTAAAATAACAAAAGTAAAATAAAAAAGAAATAATAAAAAACTACGAAGTAAAATAAATAAACATTTTATAAATGAACATAGTACTAAATTCAAGTAATTATAATCAGAATATAAATTAAAAAAAAAGTCCGTCACGCAGGGGCTGCATAAACTAAGCAGATTTCCCTCGTGAAGTTTAACAATAGATAAATCTACATACTGGTAGAATATTCCACCCTGAATATTAAGTCAATAAATACAAATTTTAATTAAAAAACCTCTCGACGGAAAGCGTCTGAAATGTAATTAGATCTGCCAACTTTACTACGGAAAGTAAAACAATTACTAATATATATCAAAACTTAACATATTAATTTCATTGAAAACTATATACCGTTTCTAGTACTGTAATTTATGATAAATCAGAATAATTTGTATCCCAACCAATCAAATTTTAGTAGTCCAAGAACTTAAGATGGGAGGAGGGGGTCATCAGAACATATATGTATCTCTTATAATAAAAGTCTCTTGAAAACAATAATTGGTATTTAAGCTTCGAATAATGTGGTTTATTATATAAAAAAGTATTGTTTATGTAACATGAGTAGAAGTGGGGATTTGCTGAAGGCTAGATACTTAAAAATGCAAATATCACGGTTAATATTCAAGATAGGGAATAAATGAATCAACAATATTCATTGTTAATTTTAAATTTGCAATAAGATCGGTTCTATACAATTTTCCGATCCGATGTATAGTAACAGTGATAATCCAAATTTTCCTAAGTCCCCCTTCTAAACCCACTGATCAGATCTCAGCCATTAACCAACTTGATCTTTCTTTTTATGTAAATCGATTAAATATCGAGTTCAACAAAATTTGAACATACCTTGTCATTATCGTCATCTCCTAGGTAGGATCGATAGTCATTAGAAGAAATTTTTCGAAAATCGCGTTATGAGTACAACCTCAATAGCTGATTTTCCTCGATGGAAATCTACTAAAAAGTAATAGAGTTTTGTTACCAAGGAGCATTATCGCTAAACTTGATTATATAATAAACAACACTCTCATAAGAAGCCTTCCAATGTAAAAAGAGTATTTTAAGTAATATGCATGGATACCAAAAAAAATATGGGCAGTGTTTCTTTAGGTGTATACTGATTAGCGGGAGAACATTAGATTAGTCTATTTGATATTAAATTAACTTTATTTGGCATTGAATTAGCTCTACCAAGTCCAATATTAATTTTTTTTTGAAATTTTGTTTTTAAAAATCTGTAGCTTGTATTACAAAATTATATGATAATTTATTTATTTACTTTATTACAATATACCGTATCTACTATTAGTATTAATGGTAGATGGATCTATATTTCTTGGAACAAACATGTTTCGGATAAAAACGCAAAAAGCCTTTCTTCATGGTCTCTAAGGAGTTCTCTTAAGTTCGGTTTAAGGTTCAAAACTTTTCTTGGAATATAGTATTTTTTACAATTAACACTACAGTAGTCGCGCCCAGCTTTGCTACATAAGTAGTCGCGCTGTATCTGTCAGATCGCATTTCAATCCCAGTAATAGTATTAAGGTTGTACTACTGCAACATTTAAACATTGATCTCGTTGATTAAACATTTGGCCCCGTTGATTCGTCGATAGCAACTTTGTTAGGTGTCCGAATTACCTTGTCTTTCTTCAATTGTTTCTTCTTCACCTGTATCCAGGTCTTCATCTCCTATTTCATATTCTACAGCAGGAATGTGATGTACACCACCACTTTCTTCATCCACGTCTACCTCAAATAATACTCTATGTATTTTCTTCTCATCTTCATCATTTGTAACATCATAAAAAATGATTGGGGAAGACATTTTTGTTCTGGGACAAATAAAATTAAGAATTTAAAATTACAAGTACAAATTAATGCATTTTTTATTAAGTTAAAACAAAAGTGGTCGCGCTGTATCTCACAGATCTTCCCCCTCTAGTGTAAACAAAATAAATTTACTCTGATTATTATTGCTATAAAATGTTTTAATGTATTGTTTTAGATCGATTTGCAATGAAGGAAAATAATTATAAAATAAACACAAATACTTACAGAAGAGGTCGCGCTGTAGCTAGGAGATCGATCATAATCTGACGATTCTATGTTAAATGCTTTAAGGTCTGCACTAGTCTGGCTATGCTCGGCAGATATGAGACAGTAAGATGGACATTACAACAATCACAGGTTGATAGGAATAAGCCTTTCAATAAATAACTATGTGCTAATTTTTTGTGTGTTTCCAACGCTTAGTAATCTCTTGGATTTGTCGCAGTTTATTGTCGATTGTTATGTTTTTCGGTCAGTCTGACTTCCACCATTGAAATATGAGCTTCTGAAACTCTCGCTTCCAATCATCTGGGCAGATGAAGGTTACTGTAGTTCCTAGTAGTAGAACAGATCAGATGATATTCTTAACATTCCATCATAGGAATTGAGAAATTTTCATAGTTTACGCAGCAGTTGCGAGGCGGACATTAATCCAAAACGAATTGAGCAATGACAAATCGAATAATTCTAACTGTCAACTAGCTGTACAGTAAGTGTTGAGTTAAAACAACAACAAGCACAGCATACAGAGCAAAAGGTCACAAGAACCTTCATGTTATAAAAACTTTAGCGAGCTACGAAAGGCTAATGGAATAAATCAAACTAGCCGAGGTCGTCCATTAAGAAAATAACTTGCGTTACCCCGCCGAGGGAAGATTGTCCTCGCTGGTTTAGTTTCGATTCAGTTTGTATTAATAATAATTCTAATTGAAGAAAGACGGAGGGACTAGAGACAGTTTTAGGGATAGTTGTGAAGGGGTTGGTTGGAAGTTGGGAGTTACTAAATGGAAGCATTGTTTGGGACTCGCTGCAAACCGCTTGAATGTCGAATTAACTCTCTAGGTCGAGGTTAGCTCTCCCTCTCAACTCCTGCCCATTTCTCTATTTCTGTCATTCCACTCAGGCTAATCCTTTTACAGGAATTCATATTATAATAACTTCCAGTACATAGTTTAACTAACAACTTTGCAGCATTTCAACCTTACATACACCTAAGGGAATATTGTTTCATATTTTTAAGCAAAGTTTCCTCGAGTTAAATCGGCTATTGAGGTTGTACTCAAGACGAGATTTTCGAAAAATTCTTCAAACGCCTATTGATCCTACCATGCAAATGAAGAAAATGAGGTCCTTCAAAACTGCATATATAAACTAGCTGAGGTACCCAGCTTCGCTCGGGAAACATTAGAGGCTGAATGATGACAGTATTTTTTTGGCAAGACTTTAATAGGCACAATAATTCCACATTTCCACGTCTCCGTGTTAAGGGCATATACCTGAATATTTGGAAACTAAAGCGAACATAAAATTTGTTGGCCCTGTAGAATAATAAGAAGTCCGCCACCCAGGAGCTGCGTAAACATATTTCCCTCGTGGAGTTTAACAATAGATAAATCTACATACGAGAAAGAGTTACGAAAAACTAGCTTTTGCCGGGAAACGCACTCGTCCGTTATGAGCCCACTTTTAATAAAAATGCAAATATCTCGGTTAATATTGAAGATAGAGAATAAATGTATAGAACAATATTTGTAGTAAATTTAATTTGCTATGAGATTGGTCCTATATTTTTGATCCGACGTATGGTAAAGGTGATATTTCGAATTTTCGAAAATCCCCCTCTAAACCCCCCCCCTCCCACTTGTCCGATTTTAGCCATTAACGAACTTGATCTGTCTTTTTACATAAAACCTTTAAATGACGAGTTTGGTAACTATCAAACAAAAATTGCAACCGCTAGAGCGTTAACAGACACACACACACACACACACATATATATATATATATATATATATATATATATCATATATATATATATATATATATATATTTAAAATTTTGAACGGATCTCATTTTCGTCATCTATAGGATCGATGGACATTTGAAGAAAGTTTACGAAAATCGTGTCATGAGTACAACATCGATAGCTGATTTCCCTTAAGGAAAATCTGATAAAAATGATATCCACTATTATGACATGTATGACAAATAATGTTTTAAACAACGAATTGGGATCTAGTAGTAATCAGTTACCGTTTCGTCTGATAAACACAGCAATGGTTCATCGATTGTGCAGAAAGCAGTAATATTGAATAAATGTAAATAAACAGATAGCTTTGAAATGAATAACTTTCTTAATCATTATTCTGCCAAAATAAGGGGAGGATTTTCGAGATTGTTATGTTGTCATTTCAAGACTATGTGTTTATTTACTTTTATTAAATTTTACTGCTTTCTGCACAATCGATGAACCATTGCTGTGTTTATCAGACGAAACGGTAACTGATTACTACTAGATCCCAATTCGTTGTTTAAAACATTATTTGTCATACATGTCATAATAGTGGATATCATTTTTAGAAGATTTCCCTTAAGGGAATTCAGATATTGATGTTGTAGTCAAGGCACGATTTTCGAAACTTTTCTTCACAAGACCATCTATCCTATCCAGAAGATGACGAAAATGAGGTCCGTTCAAATTTATATATACTTATATATATATATATATATATATATATATATATATATATATATATATGTGTGTGTGTGTGTGTGTCTTAACACTCTAGCGGTCGCAATTTTTGTTTGATCGTTGCCAAACTCGATATTTAATCGTTTTACGTAACAAGAAAGATCAAGTTAGTTAATCGCTAAAATTGGATCAGTGGGCGGGGGTATATTTCACCGGTTTAGAGGGGGGTATTTTCGAAAATTCATCTCGTTACTATACGTCGGATCAAAAAAATGTATAGAAACAATCGTATTGCAAATTAAATGTACTATAAATATTGTTTCATACATTTATTCTCTATCTTGAATATTAACCGAGATATTTGCATTTTTATTAAATGTGAGCCGATAACGGATGAGTGTGTTTCCCGCCAAAAGCTAGTTATGGCGTTTTAGTAACTGTACACTCTCGCATGGAGATGTCTCTATTGCATAACTTGACGTGGGAAATCAGCTTAGTTTACGCAGCCCCTGCGTGGCGGACTTTTTCATAACACCCTCTGTTATGGGTGTTTTTGGCAGGAAAGGGGTAGGTTTCCCTTTTCCACCAACTCCCAATCAATGTTACACTCCTGCTTTATTTTTAGTGTATACTTCGTTTTTACATTGTTATAAGACAAAATTGTATACAAAAATATTAGTCTAAAATATAAACTAAATTGGTATAATAACGCTGGTTATGTCCACGTTTGGCGAAAACCGACAGAAAAATAAATATTGCGAAATTTCATTTCAGGCCTTCCTTATAACCCCCACTTCAGTACTTTTATAAAAATGCTCATATAGCTTATAATCAAGGAGGGTCTAATACTAACCAATATTCGGAGTTTCGTTTAGTCGTTATGCAGAATAAAATTGTTGACTCCCGCTATAGTTTTTGGCGTTTATCTCAATTGTAACTAATTATACGACAAAAAATGTATATAAAAAAAGTTACACTAAATATTACAGTAAACATCTCTTGTTATGTGCCGATAAACCAATAGGAATTGAAATGTTGGAATTGATTTCTTCTCACATTTATTATTGTGTATATAACTAAGCTCCACAATATGTACTCGGATTGGTTTTGACAGGGAATATGTATATTAAAGATGATATTTAAATTATCATAAATGCTATCCATGATTATGATTTGAATTATTGACGGTGTGTAAAGCAGAGGAGGGGGATTGATTAGTAACTCTCGTTTCATTTTTTTTTTAACAAAACTAGAAATTCTATTCTACAGGTTCCCAACTTCACCCTGCGGCGGGAAAAACAATGCGCCCAAGACAGGAATTGTAGATGAAACCTGTCAAACAAAATAATATCATCAACATCCAGCATCAAATAGTTTTCCCAAGAGAAAGCCGGTACATTACCTATTAATATATAAATCAAAATTCATTTTTTAGGCAGATTTCCCTTAATGGAAATCAGCTAATTGAAGCACAACGAGATTTTCGAAATTTTCTTCAAACGTCCACTGGAGATGGACAAAAATGACGTCGTTCAAAACTGATATATAAATATATAATATATTATATTTTGTTTTTGTTAACCCCGCTCTAGGACGTCGGTATATTTGTTTTATACCAAACTCGACATTTACTCGATTTATGCAAAAAGAATGATCAAGTTTGTTAACGGCTGAAATCGGACCAGGGAGAGGGGAGGTTCAAAGGGGGAGAGTTTATAAAATTTTTAATATCTCCTTTATTATTCGTCGGATCGAAAACGTATATAGAATCAATCTTATTGGAAATGTAATGTTCTATGTACATTTCTTCATTACCTTGATTATTAAACGATATTTGCATTTTTTAGTCGGTCCTGAGTAAACTCCCTCCTACTCATGTAATAGTAACAATATGCTATAATGTTATGAAGCGCTTCATTTGAAGCCTAAATACCATATATTCTTATCATTGAACTTTAACATTTTGAGATTAATGCAAATACGTAACTCACGTGGGAAATCTGCTTATTTAACGCAGCCCCTGCGTGACGGACTTTTTTTTCACTTGCCTTACATATTCATACTTACATTTCAATTCGTGTTTCCATATTAACGTTATTAAGGTAAAAATAGGGAATGGGATAAGTGGTGAGGTTATCTGTGTATAATTGCAGCAAGTGGAGAATCAGATTCGTTTCTTCAACTTTTTAATTTTTTTTGTTTAAATTTTAATTATGTTTAAGCATTGGCTTTTAAAAAATAATAAGAAAAGCATCCCTCTCCCCACAAGAATAAATTTTAAATTGTTTAAAATATACCCGAAAGGCGCGATTAGGGCCCCCCCTTAGGGAACCCTAATTAAAATTTTTTCCCGGTTTAGAGGTAGAAAATCCCAGAAAGCCCCCCCCATCTTTTTTTATATAGGTTCTTAAATGTTTATCATTCTGTCTTATCACACATTTAAAGTTTTTTTTTACGTTTTTGTGTTATCAACGTCGAGAATCTTTGAAAACGTTTAGCTCTTATATCAGAACACACTAAAAAACGTCTCCAAAAATAAAAATTTAAAAACAAATATTTAAAAGCCTATAGTATATTATCCCTATGAAATTTAAAGAATATCCCCCATTTGGCTTAGCGAAAAATCAACTGGTATAACTTGTAGAAGAATATTTCATAATATAATTAATTTTCTGATTCTACTCTGCTTCAAACCCTCTACAACAAACAAAATAAAAGTCCGACCAGCCCCGAAACTGCGTAAAAATCAGCAGATTTCCCCAAAAAAAATTTACAAAAGGAAAAAATCAAAAAAAATCGTTACATTTAACACCACCGAATAAAGTGAGTCCCAAAAAATCAAAAACCAATGATAATGAGAAAACTTTAGCAGTTTACATTTTAATAGTCTCCACAATGAAAGTGCCTGAATTGTGCCCATATCATGTCCTGGGGGTCTGATTTTACTAAATAAATGGTTAACTTAAGGGGTGAAAAAAATGAAATCCAAATATCCCCGGTTACAGTTAAAAACAGAAAATATGTATTATCAATAGTTAAAAAGGTAATTAAATTTTTCAAAAGCATTGGATCTATAAAAATCTTTGATCCGACTATAAAACGGGGATATATTTCAAATTTACAAATTACTCCTCTCTTAACGTTTCCCTTCCCGTCCAACTTTAGACATAAAATATATATAAATAAAGAAGGGGGGGGGTCGACAGAACGTATTTGCGTATATCTCTCAAGGAAGAAGCTTACATCAGTATCTACACCAGTTTCTCGAGAGCCGAACAGTTACGGAAACGGCCGAACTAACTCAGCGGAATCGAACGAACAGAACCGACAATAGCCGAATATGAAAAATGGAAATATCTCGGTTAATATTCAAGATAGAGAATAAATGTATATTATAATATATAGATTAAATTTTAATTGCAATAAGATTGGTTCTATACAAGTTTTCGATCTGACGCGTAATAACGTATGTATTTCAAAATTTTGAAAATCCTCGTCTTTAACCCCCCCCCCCACTGGTTCAATTTCAGCCATTAACGAACTTGATCTTTCCTTTTACATAAAACGATTAAATATCGAGTTCGGTAACGATCCAATAAAAATTGCGACCACTAGAGCTTTAACAAGTACATTAAAGCACATTTCATTTGCAATAAGATTGTTTCTATACAAGTTTTCGATCCGACGTATAGAACCCAGATATTTCGAATTTTTAAATCCCCCTCTTAACCCCCCCCCCCTCCTTAATATATATATATATATATATATATATATATATATATATATATATATATATATATATATTCTACGGACCTCATTTTCCTCATTTCCTGAGTAGGATAGATGAACATTCGAAGAAATGTTTCGAAAATCGCGTCATGAGTACGACTTCAAAGGCTGATATCCCTTATGGGAAATCTGCTAAAAAATGATCCACGAGGGGGCTGCGTAAACCAAGCATGGCAAAACCGATGAGTAGAAGGAGGGGGCGGGGAATTACTGTAGGCTGAAAAAAAGAAAGTACGAATAACTTAGTTAGTACTTGAGTTACTATAAAACGCACGGAACAACAATTGTAGAACGTCGAACAATCAAATATTTTAACAAGATTAGTTTTATAAAATTTTACGATCCGACTCTTAATAACGGGGTTATTTTGAATTTCGAATCCCTCTCCTCTAAACCCCTACTATTTCATGTCCAATTTCATCAAATAACAAATACGATCTTCAGCCTTGACTGAATCGGTTAAATATCGCGTTCGGTATAGATCTAATTAACATTTTCGAGAAATGAACGAAATATCTCAATTGATCACGTCATTATATAATGTATTTGCATATATCTCACAAAGTAAAAGTTCAATGAAAACAATATTCGGTATTTAATCTCGGAATTAAGTGATTCATGATATACAGCTTATTATTAATATGACATGAGTAGGAGTGGAGGTTTATAAAGAGCCAAAAACTATAAAATCCAAATATCTCGGTTAATATTCATGAACATTTATAGGCAATCAAATTTACAATAAGATTGGTTCTATACACTTTTTCAATCCGAAGTATGATATCGAAGGTAATATTGAGAATTTTTGAACCCCCCTTAAGAGAAATCTGCTAAAAGTGCGCCACCCAGGGACTTCTTAAACCAAGCAGATTATGTCGTTCAAAATACTCCACCGATGTGACAATAAACCCCTTGGACGAAGTAAAGGAATGATTCACCAATGACCCAAAAAAAGTAATTTTTAAGTTGTTCTTACTTAATACTTTAGATATATATTCGTTGGAAAATGATATTAAATATTTCGTTTTTAGTAGTTTTTCTTAGGTACAAAAAAACATTGTGGGAAATCCTTTTGTGTTGTAGAAGAAATTCCGTGACACAGGGGCTGCGTTAACTAAGCAGATTCCCCACGTTCACCACTAAGGTATCCCACGTAAATTTGCTAAAATGAGCATAATATACTAAAACTACTAAAATATACTAACGCAAAATATACTTCGTGAATAATATGTGTATGAGTATAATCTCATTGATTGCCCAAATCGAGGGGCAGAGTAAATTCAATTTCCAAGACTTGTCCATAAGCTTTCTTAATTTCATTTATAAAAAAGCCAAACCTCTAAACAGGTTTGGATCTTCTATTTTTAGCAGATTTCCATTAAGAGAAATCAGGTATTGAGGTCGTACTCATTTTCTTAAAATGTCCATCGATTCTACCTAGTAGCTGACGAAAATGGTACCCGTTCAAAATTGTGTGTGTATATATATATATATATATAGATATATATATATATATATATATATATATATATATATATATATATCTGTTACCACTATAGTGGTCGCAATTTTTGTTTAACGGTTACCAAACTCCATATAAAAGTGTTTTATGTAAAAAGAAAGATGGAGTTCGTTAACGGCTAAAATCCGACTGGGGGAGGGGAATTCATAAAATCTCCGTTATTATGGGTTGGATCGAAAAATTGTATAGAGCCAATCTTATTGCAAATGTAAGGTTCAATAAATGCTGTTATGCACATTTTTTTCATTATCTTTAATATTAACCGAGATATTTGCATTATTTAGTTTTCAGCCTTCAGTTATCTCGCACTCTTACTCATGTCATATCAAAAATAAGCAGTTATATTATGAAGCACTTTGTTTGAAGCCTAAATAACAAATATTGTTCTCGTTGATATTTTACGTCTTGAGATAAATGCAAAACATGACGCAAGTGCGAAATCTGCTTAGTTAACGCAATCCCTGCGGGACGGACTTTTTTTAAATTTCTTCGATTTTTGAATTTCTTCCCTTGCCGGAAAATGTTTTATTCTAGCCCTTTCTGATTACTGTTTTAAATACATCGCGGCCTAACTATGGTACTACTGTATTGATACTGATTGCAAATACATTAGGAAATTGGCTAATGTCTAATTTTTAATGAAGTAATAAATATCCTTTAAGTTCAAAAGGTGGAGAAATAAAATGTCATTATAGGGGTAGAATTGGCCCAGCAACAGGCTTCTAATTAACTGGCTAATCTTTCAAAAACAAATCTATAATTATGCCCCGTGTACTGCTAAAGATATAACTTGGAGGTATTGATCAGCTCATGGCAGAGCCAATAAACACCCAACTCAAGCAACACTTCATTATGATTTTCACTTCGTTAGTTTTGACGGTACTGATCGATTATCGGGAGGCCATCCATATAAAGAAGATTATTAAATCATATAAAAAAAAAGACATAATTATTTAAAAACGTCCGTCACGCAGGGGCTGCGGTAAATAAGCAGATTTCCAACGTGCGTCACGTATTTGCATTAATCTCAAAAAGTAAAAATTCAATGAGAACAATATTTGATATTTAGGATTCAAATAAAGTGCTTCAGAACATAATAGCGTGTTGTTAATATCGCATGAGTTGAAGAGAGGGTTTACTTCGGGCCGAAAACTAAAAAATGTAAATATCTAGGTTAATACTGAATATATACAAAAACGTAAATAATAACATTTATAGAACATTACATTTGCAATAAGACTGGTTCTATACAATTTTTCGATTAGATGCATAATAACGGAGATATTAAGAATTTAGAAAATGTCTCCCCTCTAAACCCCCCTCCCCCGTCCCGATTTCAGCCATTAACGAACTTGATCTTTAATTTTGCATAATATCAAGTTTGGTAACGATCAAATAAAATTACGACCGCTAGAGCGTTGACAGACAAATATATATATATATATATATATATATATATATATATATATATATATATATATATATATATACACAGTTTTGAACGGACCTCATATTCGTCATCTTCTAGGTAGGATCGGAGGACATTTGAAGAAAAATTAATTTCGAAAATCGCGTCACGAGTACGACCCCAATAGCTGATTTCCCTTAAGGGAAATCTGCTAAAAGTCAGTTTGAAAAACGTCTTTTGACAAAAGTCAGTTGGGCACATTACTTTAGACAAACCTCGTTTGAACGAGTATCCGTAAATTGGCTTCTACTGGCTAGTAGTTGGCATAGATGTCTGGGCCATGGTAACATTATTACTTGTGTGCAGTTAATTGTTAAAACTATATGAAAGCACTAATTATGTGTTACTAAAATTATATGTTATTACGTTGAAATAACATATATAATAACGTGGAGACGACGGTCTCCACCGAGAGGTATGACAATAATATATTATTACTTGTGTGCAGTCAGTTAAAATTTAACTGACAGGTTCTGGAGACTGCGTTCCAAAGTCAAAGTAAATAAACGGAACACAACCGATTTGATAGATGACTAGACCCAACAACAAACTCTACCATAGCAACAATACTAGCTTCTCTGGGTGAGGTGATGCTTCATTCCAGTTACTATTGGAAGGTTAATGGTCTTACATTGTAGGCGCTGAATATATCTGTTTCCCCAGCAAGAGTCGTCCCATGCTGACGGATGTTCAACAATGAATAATGGCACGAATATTATGTTTTCGTTTGGAGATTCACAGTTATACGCGGATTAACTAAAGTGAGAGAACCATAAATCTAATAAGTAATCCATATAGGAAATAACAATGTGTAAACAGCTCTTCACCCAAGTTAGTATTTTATTTAATTCTTTATGAAGTTTCAGCTTTTTATGGGCATCTTCCATTAATCCTATTAAAATAATTTTACATTGTCAACAAAAAATCATACAGTCTACAATACGTGTGATAATATTTAATTGTATCAATCTTTATATATATAATTCTACTGTACGGTGTATGTCACTGAACTCCTCCAAAACGGTTGGACCGATTTGAATGAATTTTTTTGTATGCGTTTGAGTGACGCCCTGGATGGTTTAGCGTCACAAACCAGCCCGGCAGATGGAGTAGGAGTGGGTGTCGTAAGGGAGGCCTAAAATTAGAAATAGCGATATTTCATTTCCAATTGGGTTTTCGGCAAATATGCACAGGTTAAAAGTAGTTTATGTTGTTATTTAGAGTAACTTTTGTTATATTCACTTTTGTCGTATAAAAAAGTATAATAAACGAGATATACACTAAAAAAGTAGCAACAATTTTATTGGGCACCAACGATTGAACCGAACTTAATAAAACTCGGTATGTGAATTAGCATTAATTCTTCCATGATTATAAGCTATATTAAATTGTTTAGGTTCGAAGGGGAGTGGAGGTTATAAGGGACTCCTGAATAAAAAATTCACGATATTTCATTTTCTATTTGTTTTTAGGCAAATTTTCACATAACAAAAGTTGTTTTCTGTGTTATTAAAAGTAGCTTTTGTTTTAAAAATAATATCATTTAAATTTATTATCCTAATCGCTTTAAATATCATGCAGGACAACGTCTGTCGAGTCCGCTAGTGGCTTTATATAATTTTACCTTATATCAGAGTCCTATATGACTTATCTTTCTTTTGAGGAGCATGATCAGTGTCAAACTCTTTTATATATATATATATATATATATATGTATTGAATTTTTGGGATTCCCCCATCTTTAAATAAACATTTTCCAGTAATGAACGAAAAATCTTAATTGATGTCGTCCTCGCATTACGTATTTGCATGTGTCTCACAAAATAATAGTTCAGTATAACCATATTTAATATTTAACCATTGAATGAAGTTGTTGATGAATAACATCTAATTGTTAATATGACATGAGTAGAAGTGGGGGTTTCCTGATGGCCGAAAACTAAAGTATGAAAATGTCTCGGTTAATATTCAAGATAGAGAATAAATGTATATATCATTAATTATAGCAAGTTTAATTTGCAATAAGATTGAGTCTATACCTTTTTTCGGTCCAACGTACAGTAACGGAGATATTTCAAATTTTCCAAATTCTCCTCTTCTAACACCCCACCCCTCCTCCAGGTCCGATTTCATCCCTTAACGAACTTGATCTTCCTTTTTACATAAAACGTTTAAATACCGACTTTGGTAACGATCAGTCAAAAATGGTGACCGCTAGAGTGTTAACAAACATTTAGTCGTTTTATGTAAAAAGGAAGATCAAGTTCGTTCAGGGATGAAATCGGACTGATTTTTCAGTTTTCAGCCTTCAGCAAACCCCCACTTCTACTCACGTTACATAAACAATTCTCTGTTATATAATAAACCACATTATTGGAAGCTTAAATACCAAATATTGTTTTCCAGGGACCTTTATTATACCAGATACATGCAAATATGTTCTGGTGCTTCCGCCCTTTTAAGTTCTTGGACTACTAAACTTTGATTGATTCAGATAGAAATTATTCTGATTTATTATAAATTACGTACTTGATATAGTAAATAGTTTTCAATGAAATTAATGTTATATTCTGCTATATTTCAGTGGTTGTTTTTACCATTCTAATATACTTCTATAATTGTATTTCTTTACAGTAAGGTTGGCAGACCTGTTTGTTTTCATTTCAGACGCTTCCCGTCGGGAGTTTTCTTATTTGTATATTATATTTATTCACGGTGGTGTTTTGTTACTACTATGTAGATTTATCTATTGTTAAAATTCACGAGGAAAATCTGCTTAGTTTACGCAGCCCCTTCATGACGGACCTTTTAATTATGTACTAGGAATATAATCATTTTACTTATTTAATATTGAAAAATGTTTGGTAATATTAATATTTGAAGTAGAGATATACAGTTTATGTTATTTCAAATATATTATTTATAACGAAGATTTATTTGGTTAGTTATAGCCCAACGCGTTCAATTTATTAACAGAAGTCTTTTTAAATGGGTACTGCTTTTTGACTAAAATCTGACTTTCCCTAAAGATCTATTTTAATCCTTCCATTGCAATTTGGCACTCAACTATTTCATTTCACATGCCCTTGGAATCAGGTAGAATTATTTATTCAAGAAATGTTATCCCAAGACAAAAGGAGTTCACTTGTAACTAGTGTTGAATTTCCATTGTCTCTCAAAGGTGTAGGGTGGCCTGAAACGACAGTAAGGCACGAAGCTCACCTCTTTGGCTAGTCTAGTGTTAAATGATAGGGGTGGAAGGGAAATCACACTTAACTAGGAGCGTGATGTGAACAGTGAAATTGGAGCAGAGGGGGCATTTATGACTTGCTTTGATGATTGCATTCCAATGATTAGAGTGAGTTATCGTGGTGGAGCTGCACAATAGGGAGTGCAGGGCCTCTATAGATTTTCAATCCGAGCACAGTCTCGTCGTCAATTCGTTATACAAGCATTTGCATCACTTCTGCACAATGGATTAAATTTCACCAAATGTTTTTTTAGAACATTTTACTCAAATTTCTTCCTCAAAATTTCTTCTGTATACCGATCCAAGCCAGGAGATGACGAGAATATATATATATATATATATATATATATATATATATATATATGTATTTGTGATAGCTCTAGTGGGCGCAATTTTTATTTGATCGTTGCCAAACTCGATATTTAATCGTTTTATGTAAAAACAAAGATCAAGTTCGTTAAAGGCTGAAATCGGACTAGTGGGAGGGAGGGTTTAGAGCGGAGGATTTTCGACAATTTGAAATATCATTGTTACTACACGTCCGATCGAAAACATGTATAGAACCAAGTTACTATAAATGTTGTTATATACATTTTTCTCTATCATGAATATTAACCGAGATATTTGCATTTGTATTAAGTGTGTGGGGATAACGGAAGAGTTGAGATCGGCTATTGTCGGTATTCTTCGACGGAAACAGCCGAAAACTAGTTTTCCTACAGTCAGTTTGTACTCAGTTCTCTTCTAGTGAATAACAGTGCGCTCAGTGCAGCTTTAGTGAAGAGTAGATTTGAGTTGCAGTGTGGTAAAGTGTTTTATGTGAAGAACAATGTAGTGCCGTGATTATGTGAAGAACAGTGCAGTACGATGCTCTTTGTAAAGGTGAGTATAGTGCCGTGTTTTATTGTACTGTGCAATAAGAAGTGAAGTTATCAGTGCATACTGTGAGTAGTAGTTTAGAATAATTTACCAAGTGTGTAGTGCATTGTCAAATAAATTGAGAAATCGTAAAAAACTCTAAAGCTTATGTGTTAAATTTTGCAGTCCAAAAGTACTCTATTATTATTATTATTTATTAACGTCCACTTTTTGCAACTCAGGCTAATCGGGACGGGTTATCTACAGGTTACCACCCTTTTCTAGCCAGGGTGGGATTTTAGGATGTTATTTAATGAATTTCGTCACCAAATAATTTCCTTGGCCCAGGCAAGAATCGAACTCGCCACTCTAGGTTTGCCATGTGAGATAAAGGTCAACGCTTTAACTCGCATGGCTAACCTGAGCCCCAAAAAGTACTCTATTAATCAACGTTTATTATTGTATTTACAATAAACGTAACAATATTTATACCTCTATCTTAAATGTTAATCGAGATATTTGCACTGTTCAGTTTACAGGCTTTAGTGAACCGCCACGCATACTTTTGTCATCATGTTATATTAACAATAAGCTGTTATATTATGAATCACTTTATTCGAAGATTGATTACCAACCATTTTTTAAATTGAACTTTTAATGGGTGAGGTAAATGCAAATACGTTGTGTGATGTCATAAAGAAAGATTTTGTGATCTTGACTCAAAATTCTTGCTTCTTCTGTCTCATACTCGATATTTTACACTAAAGATAATATTAGTTGAAATGATATAGAAATCAGATGAGAAATGAAAGGAGGGCGGATCTCAAATTCAAATGTCTTCGTAATTATGTGTAGGATCACAAAACGTTCTAGAAACCATTTTGTAAAACTAATAGCTCTATAATTTTTGTTTTATACATTGCCTCGTAACTCGCATATAATAAGCTTCAGCCCACTTCTACTCATCGGATTTTTACTTGGAAATAGAGAATACATAGTGAAATGAGATTCTCTAGTGTGTCATACCAGCAAGTGGGAAGTCTGCTTAGTTTACGCAGCCCCTGCGTGACGGACTTTGGTTTGTTCAATATATTCAGAAGACTGAAGGCGGTAGGAGTAAAAATGTAGACGGATGGGAATAGGTGTTCACCTGAAGCGGTAAAGTTCAAACAGAATCTGCTAGGAGGAACAAGACGTGAGAAATACAGTGTGAGCTGTATATTAAACAGAGAACCTTACCTGACAGAAAACTCAATTTCTAACCTTACCCCACTTCCTGTTACACGTCGCTTCAGATCGACCAGGTCAGCCCAAAGAATTAGGGTTCGCCAAAATCTCCTAGGGCATCTTTCCATATCCCTTGATCTTTTAAAAAAGTCCGTCACGCAGGAGCTGCGTAAACTAAGCAGATTTCCAACGTGAAGTTTTACAATAAGGGAAATTTCACAGTTACGAAACGCTTTTGGCGGGAAACTCACTCTCGTCCCTTACTCACCCACATTTAATAAAAATGCAAATATCTCGGTTAATATTTAAGATACAGAATAAATGTATATAACAATATTTTTAGAATAGAATATTTTTAAGAATGGTTATTAAATACATAAAAAAGTTCGTCACGCAGGGGCTGCGTAAACTAAGCAGATTTCCCAAATGAAGTTTTACAATAGAGAAATCTGCCTAATAATAACAGTACTAGGAAGGTATCTCTAGACCTATTCACGAGGGACGAATAGTTACGGAAACGGCTGCACTAGCACTCGGCGGATAGTCCCGAATATAGGCGACTCCTCCCGACCACACACACAATACAAATGCAAATATCTCGGTTAATATTCAAGATACAGAATAAATGCATATAACAATATTTATAGTAAACTTAATTTACAATAAAATTGAATCCATACAATTTTTCGGTCCGACGTAAAGTAACCGAGATATTTCAAATTTTCGAAATTCCCCGTCTAACCTCCCTACCTCTTGTCCGATTTCAGTCATTAGGGAACTTGATCTTTCTTTTTACATAAAACGACTAAATATCGAGTTTGGTAACGATCAAACAAAAATTGCGACCGCTAGAGCGGTAACAGACAAATATATATATATATATATACAGTTTTGAACGGACCTCATTTTCGTCATCTCCTGGGTAGGATCGATGGACATTTGAAGAAATCTTTCGAAAATCGCGTCACGAGCACGACCTCAATAAGGACCTCCTTAAGGGAAATCTGCTAAAAATGAAAACTCCATCTTTTGAAAACTTGATCTATAGTTTTACATAAAACATTAAAATATTATGGACCTGTATTCCAAAGCGTTTCGGTGCCTGAATTTGTAGAGTTCTCCTTAAGTAACCGCAAGATGAGAACGAGGAATATTAATCCTTACACCTATTATATTTTTGACATAGATCATTCGAATTTTCTTTAAATATGTGGAACACGTAAAAATTAAATGCTAATAATTAAACAAAAAACTTTTTATTTATTTATTAATAACGCTCTAGAAAAAAAATAAACCCAGAAAAAAATAGTAGCTTCCGACGAGATTCAATCTCGAGATCATGCGGTTACAAAAATAGAACGCAACCAACTTAGCCACCTGAACGCTTTGATGTATATGTCTTCAAAGGACATTCAGGCAAATCATCATTTTCTTTTTTTTTTTTTTATAGACGAACGCATAAGAAGCTACACACTAAAAACTGTTTGTTCAAATCGGAGGGGGGGGGGCGTGCACACCCCTTGTTAGTAAAAGGTGTTGTCCTCCTCACAGCCATCAGCTCTATTTAAAAAAATAATCTTTATATTATAATACTAGCTAAGCTGGCTTCGCTCGGGAATTCATTTGAGGTTAAATGATGACGATATTTTTTTTTGGCAAGCATTTACTTTCCACAATATTTTAACATTTCCCGATGTATACCCGTTGTTGCTGTGGATTTGTTAATAATAAAATTATTTGTTATGTAAGGCTTCACTGTCCACAATATTTTTATATTTCCCGTCTCATGTGCATGTAGTTTTTTTTATATATAATTCATAATCATAGAAAGTATTCTGTCCACCAAACTATGTTTGAATTAAACTTTCTTTCCCTTGATACGGTACAAAGACCAACAGTGACTGAAAACCGAACAGAAAATGTAATATCGCTAATTTTTATTTCAGACTTCTCTTATAACCCCCCTCCTGTTTGAACTTAAACAATTTAATATAGCTTATAATCGTTTAAGAATTAATGATAATTCACATGCCGAGTTTTGTTAAGTTCCGTTCAATCGTTGGTTCCAAATACAATTGTCGGCTACTGTTTTAGTTTTCAGTGTACATCTCGTTTATACTTAGTATACGACAAAAGTGAATATAACAAAAGTTACTCTAAATAACAAAATTGTTTTATCCTGTTTACTAGTACATTGATATTATCTAAAATTATATTAAATTTCTCATTAAGTCAAAACCAAACAGAAGAGAAGTTACATTTTGTATACCAAATTTAATTTTTTAAGGGGATTTAGTATATTGTCGATATGTGGGCTTCTGTCCGTAAAAAGCTGGTACATGTAATGTGGGGTCTCTAAGTATTCAATGTTCCTGCAGTCAGTATGTGTTTAATGGTTAATGGTTCATGGGAGGTCCTGCAGAAAGGTCTTTCTGTTCTCGTCATGAGGCATGAGTGCGTTATATGTGAGTGTCCTATCCTAATTCTCGTCTATTGTTACGTCTGTTGGATGGCCGCTTAAGACTTATTTCCGCCATCTCCTACGAAGGATCGATGGACATTTGTGGAAACATTTCAAAAATCGTGAGTACGACCTCAGTAGATTTGCCTTAAGGGAAATCAGCTAAAATCAATATAAATTCAACTAGTGAATTTTTCAAATGGCCTTGACGGTTGTATAAAAGTAACGGGGCAGAGTGGTTTATTTTTCTTTTTTATTTACTCACTAAATTCTGTTGGTTTTATAGGGGCGGCGGGGGCGGAGGGCTGAGAACATGGAGCTCAAATTAAGGGGAAGCAAGCGGAACGATACTGTTGCCGATTGAAAGTGAGCGAACATGGAGAGGAGATGAAAAGCAGTCGTCAATTGGTTTGTAGGACGAGTCGATGTCCTCCCGCTTAGCCTATATAATCCATTCACTCGTCCTATTGTCTGCTTTCCCTTTTTAGCCGGCTTTCCATTTCATTCAGTAGAAGTGAAACCCCCTCCCTCTAATGATGTCACTCTAAGCCATTCTCCATCTACCGCAAATACATCGAGTTCTTCTACACGCAATCCCTCAGACAAAAAATTAAAAGAATGCCTTCTATCTAAAGCGTATTCCATTCTTTTCACATTAAGTATTTTTTAGCAGTCTCCTCTTAAGGTTGTACTCATGTCCATCGATCCAACCAAGAAAATGTTGCACGTTCAAAATTTATGATATGTATACTAGCTAGGAGATGGTATTTTTTGGCAAGGCCTTACTTTGCACAATATTTTGGCATTTACCCGTCCCAGTGTTTAGGGTTTATACCCGTCGTTGCTGTGGATTTGTTAATAATAAAATTAATTTTTTTATGTAAGAATTCACTGTCCTCCATATTGTCATATTTCCCGTCTCCTGTGAATTATGCATAGATTTGAATTATTAAGGACAAAATATTAATATAGATTAGAATTAATTTTTCCAGGTGAGGTACCTGGCAGATCAAATTGGAAAGAATTGATGAGCATATCAATATTATACGCAAGTTATTGCCTTCATACATTGTTCCCGAAAAAATGTAGAAAAACAAAAGTTACTCTACATAACAAAGTAAACAACTTTTGTCATGTGCACGTTTGTCGAAAGACGAATAGACAACGAAAATATTGCGAATTTTTATTTCAGGCCTCCCTTATAACCCCCCCTCCCGTTCGAACCTAAAAATTTTAATATAGCTTACAATCATGGAAGAATGAATGCTAATTGACATAGCGAATTTTGTTAAGTTCGGTTCAATCGTTAGTGCCCAACGCAATTGTTGGCTCCCGCTAAAGTTTAAGCGTATATCTCGTTTATACCTTGTTATAAGACAAAAGTGAATATCCCAAAAGTTACATCAAATAAAAAAATATACTTTAGTCATGTGCATATTTGCAGAAAAACAAATAGAAAACGAAATATCGCTATTTTTAATTTCATGCCTCCCTTACAACCCCCACTCCTGCCCATCCCTAGAAAAGTTGATATGGCTTATGATAATTAAGGCGTTAGTGCTAATACACATACCGAGTTTTATTTAGTTCGGTTCAGTCTTTTGTGCCAAATAATATTGGTGACTCTCGCTATAATATTTAGCGTATAACGCATTTACATTGAGGTATAAGAAAGCGTATATAACTAATGTTACTCTAAATAAAAAATAAACAACTTTTGTTATGAGCATATTTGCCAAAAAAACAATAGGAAACGAAATATCGCTATTTTTAATTTTAGGCCACCCTTATAACAACTTCTCCTGTTCATCTCAGAGAAAATTAATATAGCCTAAAGTCTAAGTTGGGTTAGTAGTAATATACACACCAAGTTTCATAAAATTCGGTTCAGCCGTTTATGCGTGAAAAGGTACCAAACAAACAAACACACCAAAGAAGCAAAATGCAGTTATGGTGTCTATGACATATGAAACGAAAAGTTATCGTGAAATTTCGAGAAAAAAATCAATGTACTGACAGAGGTTACAATTTTATATATATATATATATATATATATATATATATATATATATATATAGAGAGAGAGAGAGAGAGAGAGAGAGAGAGATACAGGGTGTCCCCACTTTCTGTTCCACGTAATAGGATTATAATTATTTCTAAGAATTTTTTTTTACGTTGATGTTTTTTTTTCAAGTAAACATTTGTTTTGCATCATTCAAGAATACTTTTGCGTTATTTCGTTTTAAATACTTTTTTTTAAAATTTTTTTATTTCATAATTCATTATTTTCCCATAGACTTGTTTTAAAGATTATTTTCTTGACTGCAACAAGGAGGAATGGATTCTGAAATAAAAAAAAAATATTTATAACAAAATAAAGAAAAAGTATTCTTGAATGAATCCAAAAAAAAATGTTTACTTCAAAAAACATCAACATAACAAAAACATTCTTAAAATTAATTTATTTTAAAACAATCACGTAGTAATTATTTGTAATACGAATTCGTTTTTCCACCTGCACAGCTCCACGTAAAAAAAACGTCCGTCACGCAGGGGCTGCGTAAACTAAGCTGATTTCCCACGTGAAGTTTTACAATAGAGAAATCTGCCCAATAACAAGTGTAGTAGAAAGGGATCTCTAAACTTATTCACGAGGGACGAACAGTTACGAAAACGGCCACCAGAGCTCTCTTCGGAAAGTACCGAACAGCCGACTCCTGCCGACCACACACAGAATACAATACAATGCAAATATCTCGGTTAATATTCAAGATACAGAATAAATGTATATAACATGTATGTATATTTATAGTAAATTTAATTTGCAATAAGATTGATCCTATACAATTTTTCGATCCGACGCATAGTAACGGAGATATTTCGAATTTTCAAAAATCCCCCTCTAAACCCCTCCTCCCACTGGTGCGATTTCAGCCATTAACGAACTTGATCTTCCTTTTTACATAAAACGATTAAATTCCGAGTTTGGTAACGATCACACAAAAATTGCGACCGCTAACGCGAGAGCGTTAACAGACAAATATATATACATTTGTCTGTTAACGCTCTCGCGTTAGCGGTCGGAATTTTTGTTTGATCGTTACCAAACTCGGAATTTAATCGTTGTATGTAAAAAGGAAGATCAAGTTCGTTAATGGCTGAAATCGCACCAGTGGGAGGGGGGGTTTAGAGGGGGATTTTCGAAAATTCGAAATAACCCCGTTAGCATACGTCGGATCAAAAAATTGAATAGAACCAAACTTATTGCAGATTGAAATTACTATAAATATTGTTCTATACATTTATTCTCTATCTTGAAAATTAACCGAGATATTTGTATTTTTATTAAACGTAGGTGGCTAACGGACGAATGAGTTTCCCGCCAAAAGCTAGTTCGGCCGTTTCCGTAACTGTTCGGACCTCGTATGGAGATTTCTCTATTGTATAACTTCACGTGGGAAATCTGCTTAATTTTCGCATGACGGACTTTTGATCCTTCCGTTGATGATGGACCTCCACCAGCCAGCCCAAATCCCGAGTTACCATGTATTGGCATTTATCTCAAAACTTAAAAGTTCAATGAGAACAAAATTTGGCATTTAAGCTTCAAATACAGTGCTTCATAACATAATAGAATATTGTTAATATGCGTCTAGTAGGAGTGAGGCTTTACTGAAGACCGAAAACTAATTAATCAAATATCTGAGTTCATAACCAAGATAGTGAAAAATTGTACATAACAACATTTATAGAACATTACATTTCCAATAAGATTGGTTCTATACAATTTTTCAATCCGACGCATAATAACGGAGATATTAAGAATATTCGAAATTCTCCCCTTCTGAACTCCTCCTCCCCCTAGTCCGATTTCAGCCGTTAACGAACTCGATCTTTCTTATGTATGAAACGATTATAAATCAAGCTTGGTAACGATTAGACAAGAATTGCGACCGCTACAGCGGTAACAGACAAATAAATAAATAAATATATATATATATATATATATATATATATATATATACACACACACACACGCACGCACGCACGCACGCACGCACGCACGCACACACACACACACACACACACACACACACACACACACACACACACACGCACACACAGTTTTGAATGGACTTCATTTTCGTCATCTCCTGGGTAGGATCAATGGACATTTGAAGAAAAATTTCGAAAATCGCGTCATGAGTACCCTTAAGTACATTTGTTATGTTATTTAATATTGATCAACAAATTGAGGGAAATCAGCTATTCAGGACGTAACTTTCGAAACATTTCTTCATATCTCCGTCGATCCTACCAACTAAATGACGAAAAAAGTTCGTCACGCAGAGTCTGCGAAAACTAAGTAGATTTCCCTGGTGTTGTTTAACAATAGACTTATCTACATACTGGTAACACAATAGCACCATCAACATCAAGTGAATAAATACAAACGATAATAAGAAACCTCCAGACTGGAATCACCTGAAACGTAAACAAACATGTTTGCCAACTTCTCACAGTAAAGGAACACAATAACGGAAAAATATCAGAATATGACATATTAATTTTATTGAAAACCATTTACTATATCTAGCACTGTAATTTATAATGGATCAGAATAATTTTTATCTCAATCAATCAAATTTTAGTAGTCCAAGAACTTAAGAAGGGGGAGGGAGGAGGTCGCCATAACATATTTGCATTTATTTCGTATAATAAAGGTCTCTTGAAAACAATTTATGGTATTTAAGCTTTGAAAAATGTAGTTTACTACATAACTGAGTATTGTTTATGTAACATGAGTAGAAGTGGGGGTTTGCTGAAGGCTGAAAACTGAAAAATGCAAAAATCTCGGTTAATATTCAAGATAGAGAATAAATGTAATAACAATATTTATTGTACCTTTAATTTTTAATAAGATGCTTCTATACAATGTTTTGATCCGACGTATAGTAACGGAGATATTTCGAATTTTTGAAAATCCTCCCCTCTAACCCCCCCCCCCATTGGACCAATTTCAGCCATTAACAAACTAGATCTGTCGTTTTACATAAAACGTTTAAATATCGAGTTTGGCAACGATCAAAGAAAAATTACGACCACTAGAGCGTTAACAGACACACACACACATATATATATATATATATATATATATATATATATATATATATGTTTGTTGTAATTTTGAACGGACCTCATTTTCGTCATCTCCTGGTTATGATCGCTGGATATTTGAAGACATTTTTCGAAAATTGCGTCATGAGTACGACCTCAATAGCTGATTCCCCTTAAAGAGTTCCAGTTCATTAACGGCTAAAATCGGACAGTGGAGTGGGGGTTAGGGAGGGAGAATTTTGAAATTCGAAATTTCCCCGTTATTATACGTCGTATCGAAAAAAAATAAATAAAACGAGCCTTATTATAAATGTAATTGTCTATAAATATTGTTATATACATATTTTCTCTAAGATTAATATTAACCGAGATATTTGGAATTTTTAGTTTTCAGCCTTTAGTCAACCCCCACTCCTACTCATGTCCTAATACTGCTCCAACGAAACGGAATATCCTGCAGAAAACACAGGCTGAAGAGTTTTCATATGGCAAGTTTAATACTTCTCAAAGAGCGAATAGTCCAATTACTCTCATGGAAGGTGGCTCCTTGAGGGAGGATATCAAGTTTTAACGAGGGGTGTCAGCCTTAATTCCCTCCCTTTCTCACCTTTCACCCCACCTTCCACACGGGCCGAATCACGTATTCTCTTCAGCCACTATTGAAAAATAATAAAGCTCTCGAAATAAAAATCCCTCTCCAGTTCGTCGATAGAATAAATAAGATATTTCGCTGCCATAAATGATAACTTGTCGCAGGAAAACCTCCTTATTTCAGACCGAGCTTGGCAAGGCAACTGAAATAACTATTAACCATCCAGACACCACAGTTGCTCCCCAACCCATTATCCTCTATTAAAAATCTGGTACAGAAAGAATTGCTGACAATAGAGTGAAGTAAGTGGGCTGACACGATTAAGGGACGACCTTTAAATGCCTTCATACCACAACTTGAAATTCGACTGAAGAACAACAAGTCCGTCACGCAGGGGCTGCGTAAACTAAGCATATTTCCTATGTGAAGTTTGGCTATAGAGAAATCTGCATACTGGCAACACAACACCACCATAAGTAAATACAAACGGTAATGAGAAATCTTTCAGTTAATTTTAATAAACTCCCAACTGAAACGGCTTCTGAATTGTAAGAATAATTTATATTTTAATAACTCAAATTTTAGTAGTCCAAGAACTAAAGAAGGGGGGGGCGGATGAACAGAACGTATTTGCATAAATCTCACAAAGTAAAGAAGGTTAGGTAAGGTTAGAAACGACAGGTTAGGTTAGAAGCTTCCGCCAGAGCCGAGACTTACGAAAACGGCCGAACTAACCCGAACAACACCCGACCACAGACTTCATAAAAATGCAAATATCTCGGTTAATATTCAAGATAGAGAATAAGTGTATATAACAATATTTATAGTACATTTAATTTGCAATAAGATTGGTTCTATACAATTGTTCGATCCGATGCATAATAACGGAGATATTTCGAATTTTCGGAAATCCCCCCTCTAAACACCCACTCCCTCTGGTACGATTTCAGCCTTTAACGAACTTTATCTGTATTTTTACATAAAACAGGTAAATGTCTAGTTTCGTTACGATCAAAAAAACATTGCGACCGCTAGAGCGTTAACAGACACACACACACACACACAAATATATATATATATATATATATATATATATATATATATATATATATATATATATATAATTTTGAACGGACCTCATTTTTGTCATCTCCTGGGTAGGATCGATGGACATTTGAAGAAATTTTTCGAAACTCGCGTCATGAGTACGACCTCAATAGCTGATTTCCCTTAAGGGCTAAAAGTTCGTCAAGCAGGGGGTGCGTAATCTAAGCAGATTTTTCATGCACTAGATCTTGACGATCTCATCTATAAGTAGTAAGAAGATTATGTAAACAGAAATTAAAAAACGTCCGTCATTCAGGGCTGTGTAAACTAAGAAGATTTCCCTCGGGGAGTTTAATAATTTATGAACCTACATACTGCACAACACCGTGAATACTGAGTGAATAAATGCTAACGGCAATAAGAAATCTTTCCCCTCCTTGCGGGAAGCATCTGAAATGTACACCAATAGATCAGCCCACGGCTCACCGGAAAGTAAAGCAATAACTGAAACATATCAGAATATAACACATTAATTTCTTTGAAAACTATTTACTAAATTACTGTAATTTATAATGTATCAGAATAATTTTTACCTCAATCAATCAAATATTAGTAGTCCAAGCATTTAAGACGAAGGGGAGGGAGTCACAAGAACATATTTGCATGTATCGCGTATAATAAATGTCTCTTGAAAGCAATATTTGGTATTTAAGCTTCGAACGATGTGGTTTATTACACAACCGAGTATTGTTTATGTAACATCAGTAAAAGTGGGGGTTTGCTGAATGCTGAAAGCTGAAAAATGCAAATATCTCGGTTAATATTCAAGATAGAGAATAATCATATATAACAATATTTATAAATCATTTAATTTGCTATAATTTTCGAAAATCCTCCACTTTAACCACCCCCCCCCCTCTCGCTGGTCCGATTACAGCCATTAACTAACTTGATCTTTCTTTTTATATGAAACGTTTAAATATCGAGTTTGGTAACGATCAAAGAAAAATTGCGAAAACAGACAAATATCTCTCTCTCTCTCTCTCTCTCTCTCTCTCTCTCTCTCTCTCTGTATATATAGATATATATATATATATATATATATATATATATAATTTTGAACGGACCTCATTTTCGTCATCTGCTGGGTAGGATCGGATGGACATTTGAAGAAATATTTCAAAAATCGCGTCATGAGTATGACCTACATTGCTGATTTCCCTTAATCATTAAACTCAGGTTGTACAGTTTCTAAATGTCGGCGTATCTTGGCGGGTACCATGGAACTGTTAGGAAGCAGTTTACTACATAACATGCAGTGAGGTGAGCCGTTGGAAGCAACAAATCTGAAACTGATATATGGTTCTTCATATCTCCATTTTTTTGGTTTTGAAACTATCAAGGGAAATCGCACTCGGGAGGTCGCACTCATGACGAGATTTTCGAAAAATTTCCTCAAATGACCATCGATCCTACATAGGAGATGACGAAAATGAGGTCCGTTCAAAGTAGAAATTTAGTAAAGGAGTAAAAACCTTTTTTGTTGGCCTGTGTTATGAATGATATGATTATAGCGCGCTAAATTCTATTGGTTGCATTCTTAGCCAAGGAGACGGGGTTAGAGAAAATTGGAATAACTTGAATAACAGGGATACTATACTTGTCAGGCTCTGAGATTTTGAATTGTATAACAAGAAAGGATAAACAATAAAAACTACTTTATACAACCGGAATATGTTGCATTTCTGCTTAAATATGAACGAAAACGAATTAGGTTAAGAGGTGGAAGTTTTGGCAACAGAAGCTGGACTGTAAAATGGGATGAAACAAGTTAAATAATGCACGGCTGGAGAGAAAACCTTCTCCTAGTAAGGAATTATGTCTAGACAAAGGAAGGGAAAAGCTAGGTAGGTCAACCTGCTGGGAGAGGGAGGATAGAAATATATAAGCGGTTGGAGAGGGGAATTCAAACTTTTAAATTTCTTGTGAAACTTCATTCTGAACCTTCCATGGTTACTAGCAAAATTTCCCTTAAAGGAAATCAGCTATTGAGGTAGTACTAATGTCGCGATTTACGGAAAATGCCTCAAATGTGAATCAATCCTACCCTGGAGATGAAGAAAATGAGGCCCATACAAATATATATATATATATATATATATATATATATATATATATATATATATATATATATATCATACGCCTTGTAGTTGCAACCATTGTTTTATATTGGAAGCTACTCTTTTCATATTACTATACTCACCGAAATCCATAAGATGTTTGATGTCTTCAAAATAGGATTTTCTAGGCCTTCCTCTTCCTCTATGCCCATGAGCCTTGCCTTCAAATATATTTGTAATGAAGTCGTTGTGCCTTATGATGTGCTCAAGTACTTTTACTCTCCTTTTTTCCATGGCCTTGATAAGACTTTCCTCATTTACAACTTCCAGGTTGGTTTTTTTTAGTCCAACTTGTTCTAGTGATTCTACGCCAGATCCACATTTCCATTGCTTCCAACCTATTATATTCCCCTTTGTGGTGAGTCCAACTTTCGCTCCCGTAAAGCAGTACACGAAAGACTTAGCAACCACTTTTTGGGATCCATGCTTTTATGTTTATTATGCCTCTTCAATGATAGATAAGTTGACAGAGGGCATCCTTGTCTTACACCTTTCATAATTCTAGCTTCCCTCTCTCATTCATTTATAGTGATTTATGTACTCGGATTATTGTAAAAATTTCAAATTAACCTTAATTAAATCTTTCCATCTATTCCTATTTTATGCATACAGTCAAACATTAAATTCGCGTTATCTGTACTAAAAGCTTTTTCTAGATCAACAAGTTCAAACTACCGTTTTTTGATTAATGCCTTTTCTTATCTTCAGAATAATTCTTAGAGCTAGAATAGTTTCTCTAGTTCCTCTTGCAGATCGGAATCCAAATTGATCTTCATCGACATAGTGTTCAATTTTACCCCTTAGCCTATTTTTAATTATACTTATTAATATTTTAGTAGCATGCGAAAGAAGAGAAAAAGTTCTGTAGTTTCTGCAGTTCAATGTGCTACCTTTTTTTAGGCATAACGGTTGTTCGACTTCGGGTAAACTCGGCTGAAATATTTCCATTTTCATAAAAATTTGTGATTACATCAAGAAACAACTTCTTCATTTCACCACCTAGGTTCTTAAGCAATTCAGCTGCTATCTCATCAACCCCAGTTGCCTGTTTATCTTTCAAACTCTGAAGAGCATGATTGAATTCCGTCCGAAGTTTTATTCATCGACCACTGATAATTGCTCCAATAATTCGTCGTCAGTTGTATCAATGTCGCTGCAAAGTTCTTCTATTTATTCTTTGCAACGGTAACAAATTTATTATCAAGTAGTGTTTTGTTTTCACTATATTAGATCTTGGATTTGGGCATGAACTGCAATTTGATTTTACATTTGATCTTACTGTAAGCTCTATCGGTCTTTCCCAGCTGGGCGTCATCGACTTCTTGTGCAATTTCTTTAGCCCATTTTTCCTTTACTTCGCTGCATTTGTCTTTAATTTAATTTTTAAGGCTTTTGTAATTTGGGCCATCAATTAAACATTTTCATATTTTGTTCCATTGATTTATAAATTCAAGAACCTTTTCCGTCATCCAAGGTTTTCAGAAAATTAGCTCGTTTTTACCAAGCACTCGTATGCCGCGAGTATTAATCTTTTTTAGCAAATTTACCTTAAGAGAAATCAGCTATTGAGGTCGTACTCATGACGCTATTTTCGAAAAATTTCTTCAAATGTACATCGATTCTACCCAGGAGATGACGAAAATGAGGTCCGTTCAAAATTATATATATATTTGTCTGTTAACGCTCTAGCGGTCGCAATTTTTGCTTGATCGTTACCAATCTCGATATTTAAACGTTTCATGAATAAAGACAGATTAAGCTCGTTAATGGCTGAAATCGGACAAGCAGGAGGGGGGGGGGTGTTTAGAGGGGGAATTTTTGCAAATTCAAAATATCTCCGCTATCATACGTCGGATTAAAAAAATGTATAAAACCAATCTTATTGTAAATTTACTATAAATGTTGTTCTATACCTTTAATCTCTATCTTGAATATTAACCGAGAAATATTCATTTTTATTAATTATAGCGGACCGTTTCCGTAACTGTTTGACTCTCGTGAAATTTCTCTATTGTAAAACTTCACGTGGGAATCTGCTTATTTTAAATGACTTTTTCAATTTTGTCCCAGGCTTTAAGAAACTCTTTATTTTGGGCCAAAATTAATTCTGCTCTTCCTTAAAACGCAGTTTTAATTTCTTCATACTTTAATACTTTTAGGTTCCAATTTTTAGAATATACGTTATTATATTTTTTCAATCTAATTCTACATGTAGCAGTTACTAATTGATGGTCAGTACCTACTTCTCCACCTGGAAAACCATAACTTGATTTTATTTGATTACGGTATCTTTGTGTAACTAGAATGTAATCTATTTTAAATCGCTTATTATGGTTTGCCCCAAAGGGGGGGGGGGGTTACTGAAGGCTGAACACAAGGCAGTACTAATAACGAATTTGAGTTACGAAAAAAGTGCACAGAGAAACAATTATGGCATTTCATTTGTTTAACAAGATTGGTTATATAACATTCTAGGAGCCCATTCTGATTGTTACCAAACTCGATATTTAATCGTTTTAAGCAAAGAGAATGATTAAGTTCGTTCAATGCTGAAAACCAGCAAGTGGGGGGGGGGGTTAGAAAGGGGGAATTTTGAAAATTCTTAATATCATCGTTATTATGTGTGGAATCGAATAATTGAATAGAAACAGTCTTATCGCTACCGAAATATTTGGACTTTTTAGTTTTCGGCCATCAGTAAACCCCCACTACTATGCATGTCTTATTAACAATAAATTATTATATTATGAAGCACGTTCTTTGAAGCCTAAATACCAAATATTGTTTTCATTGAACTTTCACATTCTGAGATAAATGAAAATACGTGAGGCACGTAGGAAATCTGCTTTGTTAACGAAGCCCCTGCGTGACGGACTATTGTGTAGTGTCCAGATTTCGCTCCTGTAATTCCTAATAAAGATTTTAATATTTAATGTATATTGAGTTCGGGTTGTAATCCGATGGTAAATTATGAAATAGAAAGAAACGTAGTAACTAAATATTTTTCTTCTTCTTAATAAATATAAAGGGGAGAACTTCTATCAACCAAGGACAATAATGAAATGGCAAAGAATTGACTCTCGCCAAGCTAAATATTAGCTTTGTTATCGCCCCATGAATACAAGAATATAATTCGAAATTTAATATAAATTGTATTATGTATTCGAAGCATGAATGAAGCATACTTACTATTCTAGAGTGAATCTTAAAGTGGTAGAATCTATAAAATCCCAGGAGGGAGACTTCTCATCCGCCAGACCTCATTCATTGAAAACTCTTTTCATTTTAGCTTACCGAGATAAGACAAATAAAGCTGCCGACATAAAGGATTTCAATTTAATTCCATTAACGTCGGGTCAAAGCCTAAAAGTCTTTCCTAATGAATTCACAGCTCCAAAATTCACCGGGGAAACTTGTCACAATATGTTGGGTACATTTATCATCAGCTCAAAGGCATAGAGCATCGCACGCGAACAGCAGCTCGTTACTTTTCTTTTATCGTTACCAAACTCCATATTTAACCGTGTAGTTTAAAAGATCAGTCACGCAGAGGCTGCGTGAATTAACCCTCGGTCGGGCGCGTCAAGAATATTCCGCCATCGGGCGCGTGTATCTCACAGATCATCCTCAACCGTTTTTACGGAAATACAGTTTTTTAATATATATTTTGCACTAAAATGTTCAGCGTGTGATTAGAAACCATAACAGAGGAAGTATTTGTTTGAAAGAAGTAAATAATTTTTAAAATTGACAAGTATTACAATATAAAGAAACGGTGGACGATAATTTTTAAAATATAATTAAAAAACCCAAATATCAAAAGGAATTTTTTAAATGCACATGCCTTAATTATACATATTTCATTTCAGTTTGTGAACAATATAAAAAAATATCTAAATATAACTTCAATCAAAAATAAGTAGCTCGAAATCACTTTTAGATAAGACTTAATGAAAATCATCAAAAAATTTTAAAAATACCAGTTTAATTGTTATTTCTTTTGCAGAGCTGCATTAAAATTAGGACAAAGCATGGAACTATGTTGTTAACAAATTTTGTTTTTGCAAATCTCACATCATTAATTAGTACACCTACATTTATTTTCAGTTTTGCTTGGTTCACATCATTTTCTTTTGTTCGTTGTAGTGGAGGGACTTTTTTTATGCTGTTCTGTACTTGAGTTCAATGTATGGTCCAGTGAGCTAGTGTATTCTTATGAGTCTCTGTAGTCTTCAAGTTTCGTCCTTAGTTCGGTTGGTAAACGTCTACTATTGTCACTGCGTCGTGCAATATATCCTTGTACAAGTTCTTCTAAAAGCTCATGTTTGAGCAAAATAATAGAATAATAGGTTTATATGATTCCATTTAATAAAGAGAAACTTAATTGATGTACATATTTATGAAATACAGATTTCAAAAAAACTTACGAGATCGGGCGCGTGGTATCTAGGAGATACAATTTAATGACAGGTGAAACACACGACTCCGTTAAACACAGTGACTCAACATACCTTGAGGGGGAGTTCTATAAAGCACATAACTCGAAGCACTACACCACCACTCTCTGCTAGGAGGAGTGGCATATATTTCTCTAGAAACTGTGTATCTGAGAGATCACGCGCCCGACGGAGGGTTAAGCAGATTTCCCTCGTGAAGTTTGACAACTGGTGATTCTGCATACTGGAAACACTTAACACAACCGTGAATATCAAATGAATAAATACAAACAGTAATAAGACATCATTCATTCAATTTTAATAACCTCTTAAAGACGGCATCTGAAATCCCTCTTGGCACTGAGTACTTTTGCTTCTGAAATTGAATTCTTGCCAATCTGATATAATTCTACGATCTATTTTGATGGCTTTGACCCTCCCCCATAGAAAATAATCCATTACTGTCAGATTGGGTTACCTGGGTTGCCACTCAATGTGCAAACTGCAACAGATACGGCCTTCGGGAAAGATTTCTCCTGTTGTTGATGGTGTAGTGAATGAGAAGTGGGAAGGTCAAGCTCCAGCCACGTTACATTTCTTTGCATCAGGGGATGCCTTATATATAATTTAGAAATTCTTTACTTAGGGAACGGTTGAAAACTACCGTTTATTTTTTACCAAAAAATTAATCCCAGTCTTTTCTTCAAGGTAACGCACCATTTATTTTACATGAAACTGTGCAGGTAGAAAAACGTATTTCTTTTAAAAATAATTACTACGTAATTAGATTAAAGTAAATTTATTCTAAGTAATTTTTTAAGTAAACATTTTTTGGATTAATACTTTTGCATTATTCGTTTTAAATGCTTATTTTTTATTATTAATTTTTTTAAATTTCAGGATCCATTCCTTTCCCCGTAGTCCTGTTTCAATGATCTTTTTTTTTTAGTACAACTCGTATCTCGCAGCATTTTTCAATAAAATGTGCCGTTTCAGAAATAAAGTTTTGTGCATGTTATCGAAAAATTCACCGATATAAACTCGTTTTAAAATTTGATTTCCTACAAGAATCAACTATAAAAAGTATAGCATTCGATGTTGACCTTCGGGCACTGACGATGATGCACAGCATCGAAAGCGCTTTGCCGTTTTAATAAATTATTATAGTGGAAGCGTTGCCAACAATTTTTTCATCCTACATACATAAAGCAAATGGTTTTTACATATCAACAGAAAATACGTGATGAGATGAGACCACATTTGTTCTATTCCAGCGCGTGGAATGTCTGCTTAGTTTCCACAGATCCTTCCTGACGGACTTTTAAAGGGTGATGCAGAAGTATGAGTGATGTAAATTCCTAATACTATTGAAGAGGGGATACTATTGTATTATAAGGGGATAGGGCATCCATTTGTATCAGTGGAGCAAGTTGGAGGAGTTAGGGGCTAGTAGCCATAGGATCACCCTGGGGGGCTAGATATAATAGCGGCTCCTCTACTACACTTAAAGTGGCCTCAATCGCTAACATCCACTTCCCAGCTCAGTCTCCGATAGCACTAACTCCAGAGTCCTTGCTAGTTTTCAACCTTTCCAATTACTCATATTGATTATAAAGTCCAGCACGCAGGGGCTACGTGACATAAGCAGATTTCTCGTGTATTGTTATAATACTTGTGACTTCATATCTCCGCGCATTCTCCATTTATATGTAAAAAATCGATGATTAGGAGGAGGGGGCACACTATAAAGCACGAATAACTTGCTTAATACTTGAGATACTAAATAATGTACAGAGCAACAATTGTAGGAAAAAAGTCCGTCTCGCGGGGGCTGCGTAAACTAAGCAGATTTCTTTCGTGAAGATTAGTAATAGATAAACCTACACATATTGCTAACACACCATCACCGTGAATATCAAATGAATAAATACAAATGGTAATAAGAAATCTTTCCCCTGCCACCGGAGAGCGTCTCAAATGTAAACAAACAGGTCTTCCAACGGGTCACCGGAAAGAAAAACAATAACTGAAACATATCAGAATGTAACATATTCATTTTATTGAAAACTATGTACTATATCTTATACTGCAATTTATAATGAATCAGAATAATTTTTATCTGAACCAATCAAATTTTAGAAGTCCAAAAATTTCAAACGGGGAGGGGGGGTTCAAAGGACACATTTTCTTGTATCTCGTATAATAAAGGTCTATGGAAAACAATATTTTGTATTTACGCTTCGAATAATGTGGTTTATTATATAACAGAGTATTGTTTATGTAACACTAGTAGATGTGGGTGTTTACTAAAGGCTGAAAACTGACAAATGCAAATATCTCGGTTAATATTAAAGATTGAGAGTAATGTAAATAACAATATTTATCGTACATTTAATTTTGAATAAGATTTATTCTATACACTTTTTCCATCCGACTTATATTAACGGAGATATGTATAGGGTTGGGGAAAAAGTAATTTCGGTTTATCCCAATAGTCGCGTATCAAAGTCGCTTATCTCTTGTAATCCTTATTCAGTGAAGCCATACTATGCCACGTTTGAAAGGTCATAGCCCATAAAATATTCCAAATATCTCTACAGTTTCATTCATTTACTCAGTCAAACGTTATTGCGCTTTGAAAATGGAGATTCCAGAAGACCATTTTCGTCATGTATTGCTTTTTTACTTCCGAAAAGGGATAAATGCAGCTCAGGCTCATCGAAAATTGTGTGGTGTTTATGGTGATGTCTGTTTATGTGAACGTCAGTGTCAGAACTGGTTTGCTCGATTTCGTTCCGGAAATTTTGACCTTAATGATGAACCTCGCTCTGGCAGGCCAATTGTTGAACAAGTCAATGAAATTCTTCAAAAAAAATGAGGTAGACCGATACATTTCATCTCGTGACATCGCTATGGAGCTAAACATTGACCATAAAACAGTTTTGACCCATTTACATAAGAATGGATACTAAAAGAAGCTCGATATATGGGTTCCACACGAATTAACTGTAAAAAATTTAATGGACAGAGTTTCCATTTGTGAATCGCTGGTGAAACGAAATGAAATCGAGCCATTTTTGTAAATAATGATTACAGGTGATGAAAAGTGGATCACGTACGACAATAATGTGCGAAAAATATTGTGGTCGAAACCCGGAGAAACTTCACAAACAATGGCAAAGCCTGGATTGACACTAAGGAAGGGGATGCTGAGTGTTTGGTGGGATTAGAAAGGCATTGTTCATCATGAGCTGCTCAAACCTGGCCAAACCATTGATTCGACTCTCTACTGCCAACAATTAATATGGTTGAAGCAGGAGATTCAAGAAAACGGTCAGAATAGGAAAGGCATTGTATTCCATCACGACAATGCTAGACCACACACATCTTTGGTGACTCGGCAATAATTACGAGAGTTTGGCTGGGAAGTTATGATGCATCCACCATGCAGCCCGGACCTTGCACCGTCTGACTACCACTTGTTTCGTTCTCTTCAGAACTCTCTTAATGGCGTAAAGCTGGAATCAAAAGAGGCTTGTGAAAATCACTTGGTTCAGTTTTTAGCCCAGAAATCACAGAACTTCTATAGTGAAGGTATAATGGTTTTACCGAATAAAATGGCAAAAGGTCATCGCTCAAAACGGAGCATATATCATTGATTAATATCTAAAATTTATATAAATTATATGCGCCTTGAAAAACATGAAATATTAATCGACCCTACCAAATGAGGTCCGTTCAAAACTGCATATATATATATATATATATATATATATATATATATATATATAAATATATATACATCGTCTGTTAACGCTCTAGCCGTGGCAATTTTTGTCTGATCGTTACCAAACTCGATATTTAAACGTTTATGTAAAAAGAAAGATCAAGTTCGTTAATGGCTATTGTCGGACCTGTGGAAGGAGGGTGGTTTCGAAGTTCAGAATTTCGAAACTACGATATATCTCCATTATAAGTTATTAACCAATCTTACTGCAAATGTAATGTTCTATACATGTTGTTATGTAGGTATTTTCACTATCGTTAATATTAACAGAGAAATTTGCATTTTATAGTTTTAGGGCCTTCAGTTGACCCACCCCGGCCCTCCCCCCCGACCGTCTCATGTCATATTAACTTTAAGCTGTTATAGTACAATGAAGCACACTATTTGAAGCATAAATACCAATCATTGTTCTCATTGAACTTTTACTTTTTGAGATAAATGCAAATATGGGGCTGCTTAGTTTACGCAGCCCTACGTGACGGACGTTATGGCTTTGGTGTCTGTTTGTATATAACCTCATCACGACGACACTACAAACTTGTAGCAGCTTGGCCTGCTCTATAACAACCCTTAACCTAACCCCTATTAGCTGCCACGTGGTCTCAGAGACAGTGTTGCCAGGAACTAGTTAACCTAACACAATCAAGTAGAAGATTTCCCTTACGGGAAATTAGCTATTGAGGTTGTACTCATGACGGAATTTTCGAACTTTTTCTTCAAATGTCCATCGATCCTACCTAGTAGATGACGAAAATGAGAGGTCCGTTTCAAACTGAATAATATATATATAAATTATTTATCTATATAAATATAAATATATATATTTGTCTGTCACCGCTCTAGCATTCGCAATTTTTTGTTTGATCGTTACCATACTCGATAGTTAGTCTTTTTTATGTTAAAAAGAAAGATCAAGTTCGTTAACGGCTAAAATCGGACCAGTGGGAGGGGGGGGGGGTTTAGAGGGGAGGATTCGAAAATTCAAAATATCTCCGTTACTATACGTCAGATCGAAAAATTTTACAGAATCAATCTTATTGCAAATTAAATTTACTATAAATATTGCTATATACATTTATCTCCTATCTTGAATATTAACCGAGATATTTGCATTTTTATTAAATCTGGGCGGCTAAAACGGACAAATTGACTTACCCGCCAAAAGCTAGTTCGGGCCCTTTGGCCGCAACTGCTCGGCTCCTCGTGAAATTTCCTCTATTGTAAAACTTCACGTGGGAAATCTGCTTGGTTTACGCAGCCCCTGCGTGACGGACTTTCTAATTTTAAGGTGGCCACACTGCGAGCAACCTCATAATAACCGGTCAGTTAGTGTTTAAAATATAAACCTATTACTCTATTATTTTGCTCAAACATGAGCTTTCAAAAGAACTTGCACAAGGATATATTGCACGACGCAGTGACAATAGTAGACGTTTGCCAACCGAACTAAGGACGAAACTTTAAGAATACAGAGACTCATTAGAGTACACTAGCTCATTGGACAATACATTGAACTCAAGTACAGAACAGCATAAAAAAAAGTCCCTCCACTACAACGAACAAAGAAAATGATGTGAACCAAGCAAAACTGAAAATAAATGTAGGTGTACTAATTACTTTTGTGAGATTTGCAAAAACAAAATTTGTTAACAACATAGTTCCATGCTTTGTCCTAATTGTAATGCAGCTCTGCAAAAGAAATAACAATTAAACTGGTATTTTTAAAATTTGTTGATGTTTTTCATTAAATCTTATCTAAAAGTGATTTCGTGCTACTTATTTTTGATTGAAGTTATATTAAGATATATTTTTATATTGTTCAAAAACTGAAATGAAATATGTATAATAAAGGCATGTGCATTTAAACAATTCCTTTTGATATTTGTGTTTTTCAATTATATTTTAAAAATTATCGTCCACCGTTTCTTTATATTATAATACTTATCAATTTTAAAAATTATTTACTTCTTTCAAACAAATACTTCCTCTGTTATGGTTTCTAATCACACGCTGAACATTTTAGTGCAAAATATATATTAAAAAACTGTATTTCCGTAAAAACGGTTGAGGTTGTATCTCTGAGATACACGCGCCCGATGGCGGAATATTCTTGACGCGCCCGACCGAGGGTTAAATTTGTGCGAACTCATGCTTCAATTCGTTATTTATTCATTATCCAAAGACTTATTATTTAATGTTGTTCATTCTTTAATCTTTGGCAGTGTATATTTTTGTTGTTTAAATTATAGTAGACTTATTTCATTTGAGTGTTGTTATTGTACGTTATTAAAATCCGTACATTAAAAACTCATACAATCCAGAATTACTTACTGTAATTTGTTTTTGTATAAATTCATTGTTGTTAGTCCTGTAACAATAACGATTATACCAAACGTTAAGCAAGGAGAGGACAAAAGCCTCTATTATAATATTCATGAGTTGGTGCAAAATAATCAGGGCAATTGATAAAACACAATAGGCAAAACTCGTCTTCCTCCGGGGGCGGAGCTAAAGTTGTCTATAGCCGAGTTTACGGTCTTGGAGCAGCAAGTTGCCAACAAGGACCACAAGTTTCGCCTCGATAATAACCTCACTATTGATAAAATACTTGAGAGCACAATTGAAGCTGAATGTTTCAACAATTAGCCTGGATTTATTAACATATAGAAGTATTATTTCAACAAGCCAAACTTTGTGTATTTTAACTACAAATGCAGAATTTGAATATACTCGTAGGATTCCACGGCCATTGTCATCAAAGACCGTTAATAATAAAATTAAGCGGACTCCCCAAGTGCTAGTATAAGACACTTATTATGATCAGTCTGAATACAAGATACTTGGCATCCATAAAAAGTCCATCACGCAGGGGCTGCGTAAACTAAGCAGATTTTCCTTGTGAAGTTTAATAATAGATCTTCCAATTAGCCATAGTGGCTAAATAGTAAAATGGACGAAAACAATTAAAAAATTAATAGATAAACCTACATATTGCTAACAAAACACCACCGCGAACATTAAGTGAACAAATACAAACGGTAATAAGAACTCATTCCCTTCCCAGTGGGAAGCGTATCAAATGTAAACAAACAGGTCTGCCAACGGCTCAGCGGAAAGAAAAACAATAACTGAAACATATCAGAATATAACATATTAATTTTATTGAATACTATGTACTATTTCTAGTACTGTTATTTATAATGAATCAGAATAATTTTTATCTCAATCAATCACATTTTAGTAGTCCAAGAATTTAAAGTGGGGGGGGGGGGTCACAAGAAAATGTTTGCATTTATCTCTTATAATAAAGGTCTCTGGAAAACAATATTTGGTATTTAAGCTTCGCATAATGTGGTTTATTATATAACAGAGTATTGGTCATGTACCACCAGTAGGAGTGGGGGTTTACTGAAAAAAGAAAATATATCGGTTAATATCCAAGAGAATAATAGTTATTTATTATACAAGTGATGAATGTAGATCATTT